>JAEMOT010002036.1:102896-116424 GCA_019297695.1 Apostasia ramifera | reverse complement strand
TGAGAACGAAAAAAAATTTTATTTTATAAATTTTAAAAAAAATTAATATTTAAAAATATTTAAAATATAAAATAAAATTAATTCTAATATTTATATTTATATTAGATGTGAAATAAAATTAATTTTTATAATTAAAATTTATATCATTAAAAAAAAAGTTTGAAAAAAAGAAGCAAAAAAAGAAGCGCATAATTAAAAGTGTTAATATAGATCGAGAATCGAAAATCGATCGAAAATTGAATCGATTTTAGATCGAATTAAAATTGAGTCGATCTAAATGAGCCGACTAATGAGCCAAAAGTTTAGCTTAGTAATAATTTCAAGCCGATTTTAAGCCGGAGTAGGCTCAGCTCGATCCAGCTAAAAATCGACTCAAATTAAAATATATTTTATATTATAATATGTATATATTATATATATATATAATATATATATATACATGTTATATAATATATATATTATAAACCGAGCCGATCTCGAGTCGGATCGAGTCGAGCTTATCCGATTTGAAATTAGCTAAAAAAAATTGACTTGAAAATGAATCGAAATCGGCTCGAAGTCTATTAGAATCAACTCAAGTCGGCTCGAAGTCGAATACAATCGAGCTCAAGTCAATTTTGAGTCAATAGAAATGTAATCAATTCAATTTCGAGCTGGTATTGGCTCGGCTCAAAATTAAATCGATAACAACCCTACCCATAATATAATTATTATTAAAATTTCTGTAAAGTAAAATTATTAAAATTTAAAATAAATTTAAAATATTAATAAAAATAATTATTTTACTATTTTTGATTATTAACTGAATGAGACCCCATTTCTTGGAAAAATACTTGGGTTCAGACGTCCACATATTCAGACCCTCAATCAGTGGGCGTCACGTGTATCTAACCCACCTATATGATACACGTGGAGCCCACTGGGTCCGAACGTGCGGACTTCCGAACCGTGCAGCTCCTCTTCTTGAAGCAACCAGCATGGACAAAATTTTTTTACTGAATCGCATAAATGCAACCAGCTCCTCTTCTTGCAGCATCCCTCCCCGGACACGCCACCTCCATGTTACCATCTTATAAGAGATGGCGATCATCTTCTTCTAGTTAGCAGCGAACGAACTGCTTTTCTTAGCTTGAGAGATCCACATTCTAGTTGCTGCTGCTGCAGCAACAACAGCAATTCCAGCTGCTGCTGCTGCTGCAACAACAACAATTCTAGCTGCTACAGCAGCAGAATTAAATTTTGCTGCTGTAGCAGCAACCGAACCTGCTGTAGCAGCAGCAGTATCCAATTCTGCTACTGCTACAACACTTATTTCTACTGCTGTAGCAGCAGCATCCCTCCCCGGACACGCCACCTCCATGTTACCATCTTTGGTGGCTGATACGGCAATGACATCCTCGTCATCCCAAGCTTGTGATGGTCATCTACTGCAGATTTTTCTCAGCAACTTGCAGTCACATGTTCAAAAAAATCCTGTCGATCCTCAGGCAATCCGAGCGGTGGTTGCATTGTACCACCCTTGGCGAGCTCGCAACGAACGCGTCCACAACAAACCTTTCCCGTTGCCTAGAGTTATCGTTGCACTTGTTCATTTTAGCGAGGCCCAAGAACAACCTTCTTCCAACGTGGGGAACTGGGATCCCAACAGCCTTGAAGGCTGCTGTTACCCCTCTGCATCCCATTGGGATCCCACACCCCCACGATGGATTAAGATGAACTTTGATGGCATCGTTAAACAGAACGGTGCGGCAGGTGCAGGTGGAGTTGTTCGAGATCATCAAGGGAATTTCCTAGCAGCAATTGGTTCCAAGTTCTACACTCATGCCACTCCGACAACAGAAGCGATGGGAGCCCTCATTGTGGTGACAGCCGCCCAGGAGTGGGTGGCTATGGCGGACGGGATTTGGATAGAGGGCGATTCAGCCACCACTGTTGCGGACCTTCAGCGGGCAGCCAGAGGACACCCTCCCGACAGGCCCACGGCCCAGATCGCCGACCTTTTTTGCGCCTTCAAGGCTTATAGGATTACTCATGTATACAGAGCCGCCAATAGAGCGGCAGATTTTGTAGCTTCCTTTTCTTGTCTAGATGATACAGAGTGGCGCAGGGGCATGTCCCTCCCACTCGACTTTTGTGCGATTCTCGACGAGGATCGAATCTTTTGTACCTGATATATCTTTTTACTGTTATAGTATTGTAGGCTACGGTCGAATTTCAAGGAACCCAAAAACTTTGGCTTGATGAATTTATTTGATCCTATGGAGCAGAATTCAGTAAATGTAAACCCGCCTTCAGCCCCTCCTACTCTTCCTAGCCCCTCAGCTTCAACACCTTTGGATTCTGCATTTGGTCCTTGGATGCTAGTCATGAATCGTCGCCGACAACCTCAGAATCCTCGCATGCTGAATTCTTCTCAGCACACATCTAAACAGCACATAGTTGGGCTGAAGAAGGGCAAGAATATTGCAAATCCTCAGCCCCAAACTACCGACAACATCCCTATTCTAAAGAATTCTTTTGCTGGTTTATAGAATCTTGCTGTAAATATTACTTCAAATCTTCCCCCTTCTATAGCAAAATCTCACATGTCGGCTATGTTACCTTCTACGCAGTGCAAACTACAGCAACCTCAAGTCAGCACTACTGATCAATTTGATTCTGCTGCTATGTTTGATGATTATGCTAGACCAAAGCGCTTGAGGTCTGTTTCACCCCCGAGTCCTGCTGGCTTGACTTCTCATGATTAACATTATTTCATGGAATTGTCGTGGAGCTCGAAAGCCAGCTACACGACGATATCTTAAGGCTTTAATCGCTGCGCACTCTCCGGTTGCTGTCTGCCTGCTTGAGACCCGAATCTCTCAAGTTTCCCGCCGAGACATTGATCATTTAATAGGCCGGCATTGGGATTATACTTATGTTCCATCTGAAGGAAAATCTGGTGGTATTATTCTTTTTTGGCTATCTCAATTTATTTCAACTACTGTTCCAAATGGAAGCCTACTATCTCTCCTATCACCTTTCCCACTTTCCCCCCTCCCCGGTTTTCTCTATCTCAAGAACAAGCTCATGCCCTCGTTCAACCTATTACCATGAATGAAATTTCCAATGTGGTATGTGCTCTTCCTCTTAATCGTGCTCCTGGAGTTGATTGTATTACTGGCTCTTTTGTTAAAGGTTATTGGCAGATTACTCATGTCGACTTCTGTGCAGCTATTACTCATTTCTTTAGTACAGGTGTTATGCCACAGCGTTGGAAAGACACTCTTGTTACGCTAATACCTAAGGTCCAAGGTGCTAACTTACCATCCCAGTTCAGGCCCATTAGTCTTTGTACGACTGTTTACAAAATTGTTGCTAGAATCTTGGTTAATCGCTTAAAAACTATTTTGCATCATATTATTGCTTTGGAACAAGCTGCTTTCATCAATGGTCGTTCTATCGCTGATAATTGCTTCCTCGCCCAAGAAATGATGCATCGATTTCGGATGTCTGAATCTACTACTAGACTAATGGCTTTAAAAATCGATATGGAACAAGCTTATGATCGAATGAGGTGGGATTTTTTGGTCGCTATGTTTCGCGATTTTGGCTTTCCTGAAAAATGGAATGCATGGATTAGTGCTTGCATCTCTAATCCACGTTTCGCCCTGTTGATTAATGGTTCTCACTCAGCTTGGATTAATGCAACTTGTGGCTTTCACCAAGGCTGTCCTTTATCTCCCTATCTGTTTATTGTTTGTTCAGAGCTGCTATCACTCTTAATTCAGGAAAAAACTGCTTCAACCTCTCTTCTTGGGGTTCGGTTGTCCTCAAATGGGCCTCTTATTACTCATTTGCTTTATGCCGATGATATAATTTTATTTGCCCCAGCTACTCATAAAGCAGCCACTACGTACAAAAGAATTTTCCAGGATTTTTGTCATCTTTCTGGCCAAATGATTAATCGCTTTAAATCTTTTGTCATCTTTAGCAAGAAAATGAGACGCTCCCGCAAGCGAATGTTGGTTAATAAATTGGGTTTTCATCAAGTTCAACAAGGCAGGTATTTGGGCATTCCGTTAATATATTGACAACCAATTAAGGCTGATTTTACATCCCTCCTTTCAAACATCCGGAACCGTTTGGCATCGTAAGGAGTTTGGTCCTTATCTCTCTCTGGTCGCCTTGCTCTTATTAATAGTGTCTTATCTTCTATTCCTGTTTATTCTATTTCTCATACATATATACCAAAATCTGTTTTAAATGCGGTTGAAACTTTGATTAGAATTTTTTTATGGAATGGTCATATGCAGTCCCACTCCATTCATTATGTTAACTGGGAAACTGCTGCTGCTCCAAAATGTTTTGGAGGGCTGGGAATTCATCGGCTTCAGCTGTGGCGTAAAGTTTTAATTGCTAAATTTTCAGCCCAGGTTTTAAGCAATCAGTCCTCCTTGTGGGTTTCTTGTTTTCACGCAAAGTATGGTGGTAGACAGCCATTCTTCTCAATTCGAAGAGGTGATTCATGCATTTGGAAATTACTGTGCGCTGCAGGCAACCTGATTCAGCAACACATGAAATGGCAGATTGGATCTGGCCTTCATTGTTCAGTTTTGATGGATCCTTGGATCACTTCTACCCTTATTGTGACGTCCCGGATTTCCCGGACGCCAGAAAAGTAATATTCTTTCCATTTTTTTTATATCTCAACTCAATTTATTATATGTCACAATTCAGAAATACCTTCAACTTCTCTTCCCTTGTCCCGTGATCCTTCTAGTGCTACACCTGCCACCAAAAATGGCAGGAGTCTGTTAATACAGACCCAGTACATAAAATAATATCCAAAATAACAATAATCAACTCAATATTGCATACAGATTGAATACAATTCATGTATTAGAATCAAACCAGCAATAAAATTAATCTCCACAACAATAATTCCAATATGCAAGATACACATTAAAAATATTAACCTTTAATATCAATATCATAATCATCTTTACTAGAAATAATAACTCCATTATTATACCTTTTAGCCCAGGTTTCTCAACCAAGCACCTCAAATGCCTTAATCATTTGGAGATCATCACCTCCCCTTGAGTAAACCTTTCAAATTACATCATGGGATGTCGTCACGTCAATTATCATCAGGATCCTTTCTCAATGACTCTCATTAACCATTTTTTATGAAGTCGTCACCCCATCAGCCCCAAAAGGGCCTTGGACGCCGTCGCGCCAAAATCATATTATTTAAGCTCGAGCTAGGCATGTGTGACTACTTGTGAGAAACCTACCTTAGTATTCATCAGCGCCTTTAAATCATAAATGCAAAAGCCTTTTCTTTTCTTTTCTTGGTCAAAAGCCTTGTAATAACTTCACTTATTTATAACATATCGTAAATCATGACAGCATAAAATCAAATGTAATAAACATATTAATTATCTTAATTTATGTTTTCATTGAACTCACTGAATGTCGTCATAACATAAAAATATTCTGTATAGTGACATGGATCTATTATTTCCATACCCTTTCACCTAGAAGCCTGACAAGAATTCCTACATCTTGTTATTCTAGAAGCCTTGACAGGAGCCGCACCTTGCATCAATGATTCCTTTTTCGGAGGACATCACCCGGCGTACACTCCCCGCCCTCATCGAAATAATAAACATATAGGAAACTCTCCGCCCTCCTCGGTTCTTGGTATACAAAAATCCATTAGTACTACATCTCCTCACAGACAAGCATATCACATCCATTCTCTTGATCAATTAACAACATACAACAAACATGGCATAACAAATATAATTCCATATAGACACGTTTACTGACATTCTTTTGTAACTTAAATTCCACTTAATAGATCAAAACATCAATAAACATCACTATAATGCCACCAAACTATAATTCTCAATTTCCCAGTCTTCACCACACAATCTCAAATCAATACATATCCTTACGCAATATATAGAACACTACAAAAAACACGACATAATAACATAATTCTCAAATTATCACAACATTCATTCATTTTCACAAGCAATAATATAGCAATATTAACTTTAAAGAAAGGATTATCTACCTTTAACCAAGCCTGAAAATCCCCTAGCTTTCCTCTTCTCCTTTTCCCTTTCTTCTCCTTCTTCTTCTTCTTCTTCTTCTTCTTCTTCTTCTTCTTCTTCTTCTTCTTCTTCCTGTTCTCCCTTTCCTTCTTCTCCCCTGATTCCCAGCAGCAACCGCTGCTGCTGCTCTTGCTCAGCTTGGCGCAGAAAGGTGGACAAAGGGTGCGGTTGGCGCGGCAAACACGGGAGAGAGAGAGAGACCGAGAGGGAGAGGGAGAGAGGAACTTCCTTTTCTCTCTCCAGGCGCACGCGGCACGCGGAAAGGAACTGGCGGAGGCGGTTCCTGCGGTTGTGCTCATCTGTTAATGGCATAATTATAATTTGGTCCCTCTAGTTTCAACCTCTTATAAATAGGTCCAAAAAATATTATTTTCAGGTCCAAAATTCTTCATTTTCAGTCCAAATCAGCTCTAATTTTTAAGAGCAGTTGCGATCTTATGTGGAGGATGTGGGTAGATATAATGGATTACACTCACAATCGCTGTGTATGAGAGTTTTAGATATTGGAAAGAATATTACTTTTCTGGCGTCCGGGAAATCCGGGACGTCACACCTATTTCCAAATGGCCTACTTACATCAATGTTATGGCTGATTGCCCATCTCAGGTTGCCGATTTTGTACACCCTGATGGTGCTTGGGATGTAAATAAGCTGTTACACTGTTTCAGTCCCTGCCTTGTTAAGCGTATTTTGTCTATGCCTCGTTGCAATGCTTCTACTAATGTTTTAGTTTGGCAGCTTTCAGAATCTACAAGTTTACCCAATTCAAAAGTTTACAACAGCTTATTCCCTACTCACAACTTCATTGGGTCTTGGATTTGGAAAGTTACAACACAACCGCATTACTGCACCTTTCTTTGGCGACTCTACTACAATGCTGTCCCTTCTTCTTGGCTGGCTTCTCGAGGAATATCTTCTAATGTTACCTGTTTATGGGGTTGTAACGAAATTGAAGACATTGATCACGTTTTTTGTTGCTGCTCCTTTGCAACAGCAGTTTATGGCTATTTACATGAGCTTGTGGGCTCACCTACTCAAGGACCTTCTTCTATGTCTAACATCCCTTCAACTATGCAGGATTTTCTTAAGTTTTTGTGTTCCTCCCAGGCTCATCATCGACACTCAATGCTGCCTAAGTATTATGCAGCAGCTTTTTACCTCATTTGGCAAGCTAGAAACAACAAGGCGCATGCTCAGCCTTATGCCACTCCTCGGTGCATTGCTATTCAAGCTTACTCTACGGCATCAGTCAATCTTAATTTTAACCAATTGGAGAACTGGGATCCCAATAGCCTTTCAGGCTTGCGAAACCCTTCTTCTTCTTCCTGGGGTCCCCCACCTCCTAATTGGCTAAAAATTAATTTTGATGGTGCGATTCGTCCTAATGGCGACGCAGCTGCAGGCGCTATCTTACGTGATTCTCAAGGTCTGTTCCTATCGGCTGCTCTCTTTCAAGTCATGCTGTAGATGTTGCTGAGCTATATGGAGCGTATCTAGCCATTCAGCTTGCTAAACCTTGGATAGGCAAGGTCTACGGCATCTGGTTAGAAGGGGATTCGGAAACTATTATCAACTTACTCAGCACAGCTCTAAGGCATAAGGATGTGCAGGGATCAAGCTCCATGTCTGCTATTATCGCTCTTTTATTATCTTTTCCTTCTACTTGTATATCTCATGTCTATAGACAGGCTAATCAAGCCGCTCACTATATCACCTCTGCTTCTTTTGCTCATGATGTTTTTTGGGAAAGGGATATGTCCCTCCCTTTTGATTTTTTTGTAATCCTTTCACAGGATCGTCTTTGTTGTATATGACGTTTTATATTATATAGGCTACGGCCGACTTTCAAGGAACCCAAAAACTTTGGGAACCCAAAAACTTTGGAACCCAAAAACTTTGTGAAACCCAAAAACTTTGAGTGTTTCTCTCTCTTGCTACAGTGTTTCCCTACCTCCATTCCAGATCTGGAAAACAAACGCACGGGCCGCCGGTCGGCCTCCCCACCGGACGTCCATGGCCAGCACTGTGTGGAAGAAGGAGGACTGGTGGCTACTGTTGTAGCTAGAATGGAGGGCTGCGGCAACTCAAAGCAGGTCAGCTCTCCAAAACAGCTCTCATCTTCCCCATCGGCAGCGTCCGTGTCGCTGCTACCAGAGCAGGGTAGAAGTTCCAGCAGCTCGCTAAGGAAGGCCAGCCTAACCCAACAACCTATGGCCTCCTCCCATGGCCTTCCCGTGCAACAAGTGCAGGCCGATGTAGTTGAAGATCTGAGTTCTGCAACCTGCTCCAGATCTGGCAAAACAGAGCACTCTGCCCAACCTGCGGTCACAGAACTCGCTGGAATCAAAGGCTGCAAGGTTGATCCTGTTGGTGGGGTGCTGGAATCCAGCCTGCGCACAGCAAATGGAGTTGAAACAGAGGAGAAGGCTGATGTCTGCAACACATCCAGCAAACCAGAACAAAGCAGCCTTGCTGTAACTGCTGAAGTGCTGGATCCTTCAGCCATTTTGGTGCTATTGCCGCTGGAAACGCAAGCAACATCATGTCGCAAACTGGTGCTCCAACTGCTGCAGTGATTTACACAGCTCCAGCTGCTGTAATTGCTGGAATTTCAGCCACCAACAGTGCAGCCAGTGTTGGTACTGCGTGCAACAGCAGCGGCAATGCAAGCGACGGGCTGGAATCCGGCCAACGCAAAGTGGATGACGTCCAGATGCTGGATTTCGCTCCCTCACAGCAAGCCTCACTTTCAAACAGCACTCAAGGTATCGTTTCCTTCCACCCTGCGGCCCGGGGGGTGGCCACACCATATGTAATTGCCTGTGATGTCGCTAAAATAATTCTGGGTGAGGATGCTAGAGGCCCTATGAGGCAGTCTATTCTGCAGGCCGCTTCTGCGCATACTGCCGTGTCAAACAGTTCCGATTCTGCTCAGACTGCAGCCTCAAACATCTCCAAGTGCAGAAACTGCACACCAGCTGTTCGACAAAATGCTGCAGTGAGCTTTCCACAAGTTTCTGCAGTTTCCAGCAAGCACAACAGCCCTCTGCAACCTCAAAATAGTGAAAAACAGCATGTTTTTCAACCAGATTTGCCTACTATGCATGCAGCTCACAACAAACAGCAAGGGCCAATTCTGCAGCAGCATTCTAACTTCCGCAAACTATCAAAACAGCAACCTCTAAACTCACCTGTAGCTAGTTCGGCCTGGTCTCGCAAAGAGTATGTTAGCTTTGGAGACATTGACTTCTCTATCTCAGCCCACATTCGAGAAGGAGTGGTCCAGCTCGATAAAGCTTCTATTTCATACATGCAAAATAAGCTAGCTTTTGCGCTAGTCGGGAAATTATTTGGGAGGAGATTGCCTTTTCAATTCCTCTCTACTGAGCTTCATAAACACTGGGGGGAATACGATGGCTTTAAAGTCCTCGATGCCAGTAAGGATAGTTTCATCTGTCACTTTCACAATGAAGCGGATAGGGATGCCGTGATCCGTAGTGGACCATGGACGGTGGCGGGTCAAATCCTCGGACTTGATGTTTGGTCTTTGGATTTTGATCCCTCTTCAGTTGGTGTCTCGACACCCCTCTAGATCAGATTGCCAGCCCTCCCCCTCTACTGTTGGGGTAAGGAGAATCTAGCCAGAATCTCCTCGAAAATTGGGTCTCCTTTATGGCTAGACCCCATCACTGCCAATATAGAGAAGATTGCTTTTGCCAGAATATGCATTAGGGTCAACTTAACCCAACCCCTCAAACCGGGTGTTTGGATAAACGGGCCAAGAGGCAAATTCTTTCAAAGGGTCGAGTATGAAAGCATCACAGTTGCATGCTTTAAATGTGAAGTAGTGGGCCACAGGGACCAAAATTGCCCCTTCCTTAGGCCACAAAAAAAACCTGATACAAGCACCTGCTTTACCCTGCTCGCCTCTGACAATATGATGGACATCACAACCAATCATGTAGCTCACAGTGAGAATGTATGCAAACCGGAAAATATTTTCAATCAGGATGGCAAACATATGCACGGCCAACCCGACCTCTCGGGGGATGCGGCAAAGGAATCTGTTGGCCTGTGGATGCTCGTGACTAATAGGCGCAGGAAGTCGCACAGCTTGACTGGACAACTACCTACGCTAGTTGCAAACGATAATCTCAGCAAGCCTACGCATTCCCAACCTCTGAAATCAGCAAGACTACAACAGCGATCTTCCGCCCAGCAACATAAAGCTGTGGGACAGCAAACTACCAGACCCAAAGCACCACAAAACAGCCAACCACACAGCATACATCTGCAGAACAATGCTGATTCACAGCAATCTGCAGATTCCCAGCAACGTAGAGTTCTGGGACAGCACATAACAGGGCAAGACCCGCTACAGAACAAGCAAAACAGCTCCATACAGCTGCAGAATAGTGCAGTTTTCTAGCAACATGACTTGACGCAGCAACATGAAACTTCAGTACAGCCAAAACCAGTGCAGAAGCCATTGCTGGGGAAGCAGACTGGCCTTACAAACCTCCAAAATAGTGCAGATTTTCAGTTCTGCAGTGTATCAAATGCAGGTTTGCTTGCAACCACCGATAAACAGCCACCCGAAGGAACTAGGGACCGCATTGAAGCCACCCCACCTGGCTTGAGGGGTTGGGTTAAGTTGACCCTAACGCATATTTTGGCAAAAGCAATCTTCTCCATATTGGCAGTGATGGGGTCTAGCCATAAAGGAGCGTCGATTTCTAAGGAGATTCTGGCTAGATTCTCCTTACCCCAACAGTAGAGCAGGAGGGCTGGCAATCTGATCCAGAGGGGTGTCGAGACACCAACCGAAGAGGGATCAAAATCCAATGACCAAACATCAAGTCTGAGGATTTGACCCGCCACCGTCCATGGTCCACTACGGATCACGGCGTCCCTATCTGCTTCATTGTGAAAGTGACAGATGAAACTATCCTTACTGGCATCGAGGACTTTAAAGCCATCGTAATGCCCCCAGCGTTTATGAAGCTCAGTAGAGAGGAATTGAAAAGGCAATCTCCTCCCAAATAATTTCCCGACTAGTGCAGAAGCTAGCTTATTTTGCATGTACGAAATTGAAGCTTTGTCGAGTTGTACCACTCCCTCTCGGATGTGGGCTGAGTTGGAGAGATCAATGTCTCCAAAACTCACATATTCTTTGCGGGTCCAGGCCGAACTAGTTGTAGGTGAGGGCTGAGCTTGCTGGAATGGTTGTTTGCTAGAGGAAGATTGCTGCTACAGAACATTCCCTTGCTGTTTAATGTGGGCTGCATGCACCTTATGCAAATCTAGCTTGGAAACTTGCTGTTTTTCATTGGTCTGGAGGTGCAGGTGGCTGCTATGCTTGCTGATAGCCACAGAATGTTGCGGAGAGCTCGCTGCAGCATTCTGTCGAACAGCTGGAGGGTGGTTTCTGCTATTGGAGCTGGTTGACGCTGCAGTCCGGGCAAATTCAGTGCTGCTTAACACTGCAGAATGCTGCAGAATTCTGGATGCGGCATTCTGTGGAGAAGTTGGCGTGCAAGTTTTGCTGCTAAGGTTTGCTGCAGCAGGGTGGACTGATGTTGCAGGAAAATTGAAAGCAAGTTGCGCATGATCGACCTGCATACCGGACTGCCTCAAAGGGCCACTCGCATCCTCACCCGGAATGATTTTTGCGACATCATAGGCATTTACAAAGTTTGCGGCCACCCCCCAGGCTGCAGGGTGGGCAGAGAAAATACCTTGGCGGTGCTCTGAAGGCGTAGCTTGCTGCGAGGGGGAGAGATCCAGCATTTGGACTTCATCTTCCTTGCAAAGGTTAGGTTCGAGCAGTTCTTTGTTGCTGTTGTTGCTGTTACTTGCAGTTCCAGCAGCTAAAACAGGGATGCTCTGCTCTGATTTGCTGGAGTTGTTGCAGATTGCAACATTCAGTGTGTCACCTTCAGCTTTTGGGCAAAGGCTAGATCGCAGCACACCATTTTCAGGTTTGCTGGTGTTATCTGCGGTTCCTGCACATCCGGCGGCTACAAGAAGCTCTGCTTCACGGGTTTGCTGGTGTTTGCTGGTAAGCAGCTCTGCTTCACGGGATCGGCTGCAAGAGGCGAAAACCTGCACCCCAACTTTGGTGGAGTGTGCGTTCTGTTCGGGAAAGCCAAGGGAGGAAGCCTGCGGTCTTTGGTTTGGATGGGCCTGCACCGGCGAGCTATCAAGCATGCATTCCTGCTCTGTCAACAGTGACATGGACGCCGTCGATGGGGAAGGAGATTGCTGTTCCGGCGATTTGGAGTAGGCATTTTTCACTAAAGAGCATAGCTCAATAAAGATAATTGGAGATGGCCGCAGCTTTCCATCCTAGCTACAGTAGCAGCCACCACACCTCCTTTCTCAGCCTTGCAGCCCCACCCTTGGCCATCCGGTGGAGAGGCTGACCGGCGGTCCGTGCGTTTGTTTCCCAGATCGGGAATGGAGATAGGGAAACACTGTAGCAAGAGAGAGAAACTCCCCAAAGTTTTTGGGTAAAAGTTTTTGGGTTCCGGGCCAAACTTTTTCGGTTCCTTGAAATTCGACCGTAGCCTATAATACTATAACAGTAAAAAAAGATACATCAAGTACAAAAGGTTCGATCCTCATCGAGAATCGCACAAAAATCGAGTGGGAGGGACATGCCCCTACGCCACTCAGTATCATCTAAACAAGAAAAGGAAGCTACATAATCTGTCGCTCTATTGGCGGCTCTGTAAACGAGAGATATCTTGTGTGCCTTGAAGGCACCAAAAAGGTCGGCAATCTGGGCCGTGGTCTTGTAGGGAGGGTGTCCTCTGGCTGCCCGCTGAACGTCCGCAACAATGATGGCTGAGTCGCCCTCTATCCAAATCTCGTCCGCCATAGTCGCCCACTCCTGGGCGGTTGTCACCGCAATGAGGGCTCCCATCGCTTCTGCTGTCGGACTATGGTCGCAAGGCTGAAACTTAAAGGAATTGACGGAAGGGCATCACCAGGAGTGGAGCCTGCGGCTTAATTTGACTCAACACGGGGAATCTTACCAGGTCCAGACATAGTAAGGATTGACAGACTGAGAGCTCTTTCTTGATTCTATGGGTGGTGGTGCATGGCCGTTCTTAGTTGGTGGAGCGATTTGTCTGGTTAATTCCGTTAACGAACGAGACCTCAGCCTGCTAACTAGCTACGCGGAGTTCTGCTTCCGCGGCCAGCTTCTTAGAGGGACTATGGCCGCTTAGGCCACGGAAGTTTGAGGCAATAACAGGTCTGTGATGCCCTTAGATGTTCTGGGCTGCACGCGCGCTACACAGATGTATTCAACGAGTCTATAGCCTTGGCCGAAAGGCCCGGGTAATCTTGAAAATTCCATCGTGATGGGGATAGATCATTGCAATTGTTGGTCTTCAACAAGGAATTCCTAGTAA
>JAEMOT010002036.1:60929-92882 GCA_019297695.1 Apostasia ramifera | reverse complement strand
TGAGGGTCGCTGCTGAAGGTCGACCTCGGGTCGACCTCAGGTCGACCTCGCTATTGAAGGTCACCCTTCAACTATCCCAAAACTGTCCTAGAGCTATCACAACCAAAAGAAAATCTCTAGAGCAATCTCACCACTATTAGACCACATAATTAAGAGAGTTTAAACTTTTAAGATTATCTAATTAACTCGCAGAGATTCTAAGTGCTCAAACTCATATCCAGACTATTCTAACAGTCAAGATCAACCTCACAACAATTCTACTCTCAAGTAAAATGAAAAGTAACAATAATAACATGTGCTCCACTTGATCTTCAATGCTTGAGACTTTCTCACCAATTTAATTAGATCTCAATTTTAGTATAAAATTGAGATGCAACTTTAATAAACCTGAGATTAAGAACACTAAACAATTATGTTAGTACACATTAACTTAAACATATTGTTAAACATCAAAATCACAATATTACCACAAGGGAGGATGACATATCTGCAAAAAAATTCAGAATAGCCGCACAAAAATCATTGTGTGTAATATACCAATAACCTTTAACGAATGAGCCCGTGATACCATCAGCACCAGGAGCACGATTAGATGCCAGAGATTGAACAACACTATTGATTTCTTCATAAGTAACCGGTTGAGTAAGAGCTGATGCTTGAGCAGAGGAAATCAAGGCACGGGGTGCAGGAAAAGCAGGAGAACAGCCAGCAGGAATAGAAGCTTGCCATTTCGATTGAAAGAAATTAAAGAGGAGGGACATCATAGCTTGGTCGGTCTCAATCTTCTGCTAGTTATCATTGAACAAAAAGTTGATATGACTAGCTCTTTTACGCTGAGTGGCCATACGATGGAAAAAAGATGTGTTTCAGTCGCCCTCTGAAAGCCAACGAACTTTAGCACGTTGTGACCACCAAACTTCTTGGCAAGTTAAACATGAATTATATTTCGCGATAAGTTGCATTAACATATCATGTTGTTCAACAGGAAGGCCCTAGTCCTGAATATCAGAGTTTTGTAAAGATGTAATCTGCTGCTCCAGAATTGTAGCCTGCACGAACAGATCGCCAACAGCTTTTTTACTCCACTTTTTGAGTGCTCGCAAAGTACGGGCACATTTATGATTCAAAATAGAGGCCGGAGAACCTTTAGAAACATGATTCCAAGCTTGAAGAACCACAGTTCTGGTTGAATCATATGAGAGCCAAACATCCTCAAATTTCACACAAGCACCTTGCGGTTTAAAGGTGATATTCATTAATTGTAACAAGAGAGGACAATGATCTGAAGCAATTCGCATAAGGTGAGACACACGAGACCCAGCAAAATAAGAGAAAGCTACTGAATTTAAAAATATACGATCAAGTCTTGCCCAAATCCAAGCGGAGCCACGCTTATTATTACACCAATTGTAACAAGGGCCTTCATCCCAAAGATTATGAAGATCATGAGAAGTGATCCAAGAGGCAAATTCGTTAACAGCAAGGCTATCCGTAAAGGGTTTGCCACCTTTCTTATCAGCTTGAGAAAGAATACAATTAAAGTCACCAGCTAGAATAGCAGGGGTTGTGTCACTTAAATGGACCGAAATATCCTCCCAAATATGACGACGCTTCACGTAATCTTTGTGAGCATATATGGCAGCACCCAAGGTTCCTTATTTAAATGGTAAGGATTGACAAACTGCTGCAACACTTGGTGGAGCGATTTGTTTGGTTAATTCTGTTAATGAATGAGACCTCAGCCTGCTAACTAGCTACGCGGAATTCTGCTTCCGCGGCCAGCTTCTTAGAGGGACTATGGCCGCTTAGGCCACGGAAGTTTGAGGTAATAATAGGTCTGTGATGCCCTTAGATGTTCTGGGCCGCACGCGCGCTACACTGATGTATTCAACGAGTCTATAGCCTTGGCCGAAAGTTCCGGGTAATCTTGAAAATTCCATCGTGATGGGGATAGATCATTGCAATTGTTGGTCTTCAACAAGGAATTCCTAGTAAGCGCGAGTCATCAGCTCGCGTTGACTACGTCCCTGCCCTTTGTACACACCGCCCGTCGCTCCTACCGATTGAATGGTCCGGTGAAGTGTTCGGATCGCAGCGACGCGGGCGGTCCGCCGCGTGCGACGCTGTGAGAAGTCCATTGAACCTTATCATTTAGAGGAAGGAGAAGTCGTAACAAGGTTTCCGTAGGTGAACCTGCGGAAGGATCATTGTCGAGACCCTCGCGAGATCGGTGAACCCGTGAACAGTCGGCGGGTGTGCCCGATGGCATGCCGTTCCCCGCCGCCCGTCCTTTTCTGAGGGAGGCGGTTGGACGACAAGTCCTTCGTTCGGCGTTGTACTGCGCCAAGGAAGACGCTGTGTTTAACGCGGAGCAAGATGTCATGCCCAGTGTGTGCTGGTTTGCTCACAAGCGCGGGGTATGAGTCAGCTCCCGTGCATGTTGAATTCGGAAGACTCTCGGCAACGGATATCTCGGCTCTCGCATCGATGAAGAATGCAGCGAACCGCGATACGTTGTGCGAATTGCAGAATCCCGTGAATCATCGAGTCTTTGAACGCAAGTTGCTCCCGAGGCCAAGTGGCCGAGCAGTAGTCAGTTGCTCAGTTGCACTAACAGATAATCCTTCTCCCCTTGCCTCATTCTGGGGATTCAGATTGGGATTGCTTTCTGCAGATTTTACTCCCGAAACTTGATTCCTGAAAATTTATTCTCATCAGTATTACAACAAATATTTAAATCAAACATAGCAGGTACAGTGAGTGCAGGTGCAACCTATTTCTACCCACTCTCACAGGTTAAATTCTCTAAGATTCTTTAACTTAAGCTCTGATACCACCTTGTCACACCCCCTTAATATCACGCAATCTTTCTTCCAAATATACCATGATAAATAGAGTATGACGTTGCAATAAAGAGAAAAACTAAGACAGCTAGGAAAGTTTAAATTAACGATAAACCAACAAACTAACTCAAACTTCTTTATCACCAAAGAAAAGTCACAACTAGTGATAATCTAAAACAAAGGATCATAAATAAACTGTAATTAGTTCAAATATTCAGAATTTCATAGAAGAAAAATAAATCCTAACTTCCTAAAAATCCTCTCCATCACATTCCCCATTCCCTTGTGCTTTTTGTTGACATGCAGTACCTGCCATAAAATGGCGTCAGTCCGGGACAACGTTGACTGAGTAAACAAATTCAACTAATAAGCTAAAATAAAATATTGCATACAACATTCAATTATTTCTCCTTTTCATTAGAGTGCAATGATGACGTGATTTTATAATTAAGAAAAAAATATAAGAACATCATTCGATACATAGCATCATAATAATAAGAATTACATAAATAAATAAACACAATACTACAACCATTTTAATAATTATTTTCTTATGTATATATATATTTATTTATTTGGGCCCTTGGGATTCTCGAATATAACGCCCTGTCTGCCTCAGCCCCTGTGGTGAGATCGTCATCTCACAATAATCAGTTGCCCCTAGTCACATCTCTTTGAGCACTGTGAGTCTCGTACGATCTCACAGTCCCCCATGAGTCCTTCCATCTCATGGATAGAGTTGGGGTCTTATTATTCTATTTGGGATAGTTCACATTATAAGTGAATTTTCTCAAATTTTATTTTCACGACTGAGGTAGATGCGGTTATATCGAGATCCCAAATATCTAACTTTTCGAGTTATCGTAATAAAGCTATTAAATTTTTTGCATTTGTTTTATATATTATTTCCAAGCACAAGTCTATGACTCAACAAAATAGCTCACGGTAAGTCCCTTCTCGACTTACAATTTATTTTAATAGCCCACTTGGCTAAATCATGGTACTGCCATATCAATTTATGTTTCAAAAATATTATATAAATTGCATGCAAAATATAATAATTCAATATTTCCATTCCATCATGCTTAAACAGAGAAGTTAAATGAAATTAATTAAATTATGCATAATATAATCACGTGACTATCCTAAGGTAAGTACAGAGAAAGATATGCCATATAAATATTTTAATATGTGAAATTCATAGCCGGCAACCTATGCAAAATCTATGGCCGTCAGCTTGACACCATTCCTATTGCACCTCGTCGAATAATTTTCAAACGCAACAATCTTATACGATATTATACTAAATTATGCATTATAAAAAATATATATATTCAGATAATTAACTAATATTCAAAATTAGTGAATATAAATATAAAATTTCTAGAAAATCTCTTCGCCCAAGAATTTATATTGAATAAGGAAAAACGCCAAAATTTCTAGGTTTTTTAACGAACAATAAAATTACCCCTAATTTTTCAACATTTTGCATAAATCAAATTAACGAGGGTATGCAAGAGATCGAGCAATAAACGTAATTCCATGAATCATCATACAAATTTTATCTAATTCAAAATAATAATTTTTCTTGAGAGATTTAAATTTATATACTCATTAGAATCGTTCGCCTACCTCTTATTTACCATTGTTACGAATATCTTTTGAATTCCTCTCAGATTTCTCCACGTTGCACCGCTTGGCTTATCTCCTTTCACCACGAACGAAAGAATAATTTCGGACAAAGATCTTTTCGATCCGTGACGAAATCCCTCTCTTATATTTATTATTATTTTTTTCTCTCTCCTGCAGTTTTCCTTTGGGAACCGACGCACGAAATAGGGAAAGAACGTTTTATCGTAACTCCTCCCCTTAAATTTAGCCCCTAATTAAAAGATAATTAATTAATTACTTAAGACTAAATTGCCCTTAATCTTGAAACTAGACTCTAGATTATTCTAAGGGATAATTTAGTTCAATCTTTAATGATATGCATCTAATTAAAATATCTTCTAATTTTTAAATTATTATACTATTATTAGTCTATAATTGATTCAAAATTTTATTCAAATAAAATACATAAATAAAAGCCATTTATATAAATCATACATATCAATTAAAATCACGAAATTATTACTAATAAATTAAAATTGAAGTACCCGGGCGCTACAATTCTCCCCTACTTAGAGTGAATTTTGTCCTCGAAATTAAGATGAAAAGTTCAGGATATGAATTCATCATATCTGCCTCAACTTCCCAAGTTGCTTCTCGTTCGACCTGATTATTCCATAACAATTTAATCATGGGGATCTCTTTATTCCAAATCCCTCTCTCTCTTATATTTATTATTTTTATTTCTCTCTCCTGTGGTTTTCCTTTGGGAACCGACGCACGAAATAGGGAAGAACGTTTCATCGTAACTCCTTCCCTTAAATTTAGCCCCTAATTAAAAGATAATTAATTAATTACTTAAGACTAAATTGCCCTTAATCTTGAAACTAGACTCTAGATTATTCTAAGGGATAATTTAGTCCAATCTTTAATGATATGCATCTAATTAAAATATCTTCTAATTTTTAAATTATTATACTATTATTAGTCTATAATTGATTTAAAATTTCATTCAAATAAAATACATAAATAAAAGTCATTTATATAAATCATACATATCAATTAAAATCACAAAATTATCATTAATAAATTAAAATTGAAGTACCCGGGAGCTATAATCCTGGAGACAAGTAGGAGATTCTGATAGATCGAGATATATAGGTGGTAGGAAAAAGACTACTAAAGTTGATATTGATTATCTGAATTTGACATGCAGCTGTATTAGAAACATTTGAATCGTTGAGAGGAAAGACATTTGATCTTTACTATCATATTCCTGCCAGCAAACCAATTTAGTATAAGAAGCTTACTAACGATAATGATGTAATGGAGTTGAAATCTCTTGCAAGTGAGTCCAAATGTAGTGAAATAGTCGTCATTTTAACAAAGAGCGGTGGGAAAGTTACATCTCAAAATTGAATGGCTAGCAGAACAAGGAATAAACAATCAATAATTTGCAACCAGGACAGGGAGACAAGTGATCCATTTGATATTACGATGAATCCAGAAACTGAAGGATCAATTGAGATTGACGGATATCATGAAGAACTAGATCCTATGCATCTTGATTTATTGGAAGAATGTTTGGAATCACCTCGATCATACACAAGTTCAAATTCCTCAGATTCTGATGATTTTGAAAAAATGCCATTTACAGGTAAAATTGCTGAAAGTTTAATGTTTCCTGAAAAGCAGACATTGAAAGATGCTTTAATATGCAAAGCAGTAAAGGAAAAATTCAGGATCAGAGCATAGTATAGTAAGAAGACTAGGTTAATTATGACTTATGGTGTTCAAAGTTGCCCTTGGAGAGTTAAAGCTATTGTGGACTCTAAATATAATCTGTGGAGGATCACAAAATTTAATGATGAGTATAAATACATAGGATCAAAAAAGAAGAATGATAAATTAGTAACTAGTTCTTGGATAGCTAGTTTGATAAAGGAAGCTGTCAGAACTCGCCCTGAAATCAGTACTAAGCAATTAAAGCAGAGATTGAGCAGGACTACGGATTAAATCTCTCTTACATGAAACTCTGGAGAAGTAGGGAAACATCTAGGAAACTTGTTTTTGGAGAAGCCGAAAATAGCTATGAAATAGTGTCATTATTTCAGATGGAACTTCGAAAAACTTATTCTAGCAGTCATATTGTTTTAATTACTCATTTGCTGATCTCAGTGATGCGGGGCGGAAAAAGATGCTAATGATATTTTATATTTATATTCAGCAAAATCGATTAGCAAATTATTTTAATTAAGAGAAAAATATTTTCTAGATTAATTATATGATAAATAAGATTTTAAATCCCGTAAATTAAGATATTTTAAAATTAAAATTAAAATTAAACTGGATCGTATGATAAATAAGAATTTATCAACTTACATAAGGGTGTCAATTAAATTCAATAAATCAGATCCGAGATTGAGGAATTTAGGACAAAAGTCTCACAGTTAAATCTAATATTAATTGACACACAAAGAAATATCAGGTCACATAATTAGAACCAAATAAATAATCCAAGTCAAGTGAATAATTTGTGTTAAAATCAAATAACCAGTTTAGTTGCGGTTCAGGAAAGAATTTACCAGCGATTTGAATCGAAGAAGAGTCACTGATGATAATTAACTGATCTGATCGAGTAGGGGTGACGCGCGGACAAAGCGCAAATGGCGCGCTAGTAGGAGCACAAACGGGCGCATGCGGCGCGCGGGCGNGCGGGCGCATAGCGGCCGAGTTGGCTCAGGGAGGCCGAGCTGGTGGGCACCCGAGCAGGCACGCGGGCGAGCGCTGGGCGGCCTTGGCTTAGCGCGCACAGGTACATCGAACGATTCTGGCGGATTCGGAGGTAGGTGAGTGCGCAAAGATTTTTTTTCTCTTTTTTTTTTTTTAAAAGTGGATAGCTAGGCTAATTTGAGGATTCTCACCAAAGGCTTACCCTACCCTTTTCTTCACCGGAATATCAATCCCTTAATCCGGATCTAGGCTCTGAGAAAACTCAAACATAATTTCTTTCATCAAATGCTATTCTTTTACAATGCAAGGTGACCTTTGTATATAGAATTTGAAAATATAATATTAAATACAGAAAATAAAACACTAAATAAATAAAAGCAAATATGGAACTAATTCTATTACAATAAAATAAAATCAGCTCCAAATGTGGTGAGTCTCCAAATCTTCCAGATATGCTCTGAAGTAAATTAAATTAAATCAAATCAAATCAAATCTAAATAAAGCTAATATGAAAATCTCTAATAGCTCTAATTAATTTGAATTTTATTTCAGTACATAACATCATCCTAGCCATCCAATTCGATGCTAATTTGTGTCCCCACCACTCAGCTTTCGAAGGTTTTTTATAAGTTTCAAAGTTTGTGTTGAGGGATTCATTGCAGGATGTAGACTGTTGATTAGTTTGGATGTATGTCATTTAAAGGAAAAGTACTTAGGAATGCTATTTTTTACCACAACATTGGATGGGAATAGGCAATTATGTCCCATTGCTTATGCAATTGTTGAGAGTGAAAACAAGGATACTTGGCAGTGGTTTGTTAGATTTTATTATTGTTTTGGGTCAAGATGTAGGTACTTTGACTTTCATATCAAATATGGAGAAGGGGATAGAAGATGCGGTGAGGATGGAAGCTCCAAGTGCTGAGCATAGAGTATGTATGCGACATCTATGGAAGAATTTGAAGAAGACACTTCGTGGTGACAAGATAAAAGTATTACATGATCTAATTTGGTCTGCAGCAAATTCATGGGTAGAAAAGGACTTTGAAGCTGCTATGGCTGAGATTAATTTCATATCTCCTAATTTATTTGATTATCTGAGTAAAATTAATTACAAGTGGGCTAGGAAGGATTTTAACCTGCAAGTAAAGAGTAAGGACAATGCCAATAATATATCTGAATCTTTTAATTCATGAATATCAGAGCATAGAGCAAAGCATGTGGTTGATTTGGTTGATTGCATTAGGGTGATGATTATGCAGCAACATAGCCAGCGGAAGAGAGACATGGAGAAATGGAAAAACCTGTTGGTTCCTTCTATTGTGGAGCAACTTAGAGAATACAACAGCTCCATTAGTGACTACAGTATCAAGATGCATCTAGAACACTTGCAGAGGTGGAAGGTAAAGGTGAAAGACATAGTGTTGATTTGGATAAACAGGAGTGTTTGTGCAAAGAATAGCAACTCACAGAAATTCCTTGTATTCATGCTTCAATATTTATTAGAGACTTGAATCATGTAGATTGGAGCCTATATATTTCAGAATATTTTCATGTGTCTAGGTATAGTCATTATTTCTTTAGAAGTTAATATTTATTATTAAATTGCAATTATCTAATATGCTTGTGTTACATGCTGCAGTTACCAACAGGATTATGAGGGAACAATGACAGTAAAGACGGGGAAGAACCAATGGTATCATGCAAATAACTTTCTTTCTTTAAATCCTCCACATACAATTCGACTGTGGGGTCGGCCAAGAACTTTTTAGAAAAGTCAAAGCAACCACTTCTAAGAGACAACACAAGTGCGGTCGATGCAGGTTTTTTGGGCATCACAGGAACACCTATAGGAATTTCATAAACCCATTTGCCTCACAAGAATACATGTCGTCTACTGCTAACAACATAGGTTTCACTGAAGCATCGTCAAGCAATTCATATCGCAGGAAATTTCAAGTTCAACGGGGTTGATGACTTCATTATGCTCTTGAAATTTTGAATTTATATTTTGTATGCTAATCTGTGTGTAAAATAATATTATGTATGTTATTAATGTAATATGACTCAGTGATGTTTGAAAGCTTAATGTTATATCTCCAAAGTTTGGGAGAGAACATACATTGTTATGCATGTTAATCTAATGTCTTTTTTATTATGGTAGGATAATTTTTTTATGATTCTCTTAGATTCTATGTCTAGTGCTTGATAAAAACTCAACAATTATTTGTTCTCCACAACAGTGAAAATTATACATTTCCAGCCTATTGTTATAGCTCATGGTAGAGGATTTTAAATGGAAGGAAAAGAAATTTTAGTCTTTTTGAAAAATAATTTTTACCACTTTATCTTCTCGATGAAAACTATACTTTTCTTGCCGTATTTTGCATCTGGTTGATTTTGAGAGTTGAAAATAACCAACAGAATGCATCATTATAGTATAGTGGATGTCACTTCATGTCTTTTAAGTTTTGCATTTACTTTTATTTTATCTAATTGAGAAGTGTTAATTGCTTATAGAACACAATTTTAATTTAATTAAGTATACTGATTGCACAGGCTCTATTAAAACCAATTGTGCATTCATTTTGCAATTTGACTCAATAACTCAGAATTTGCTTAAATCACAATACATTACATTACTTGGATAAAACATATACATTCATCGTGATATGACTTCTGAGTAAGACTGAACACTTAGCTTACTCAATAATCAAAATTTTAAAATTAACAAAACGATCATAATTATCACGAGTGCACATAAAAACTTCAACAGAGAATGAAGTCCTTCCATCTTAGCAATTAGTTTATCTTCAGCTACAATAATTTGATATTTAAGATCCACGGTAGAGTGAGTTGCATCATCAATCCATTGGAAGAAGTCACATGTCATAGGTGTATTGTAACGAGGGCATCTATAAAATCATCGACTAGTATTAGCACCTTGTCGACTTGTGAAAATGACACGCTATATTGCAGCCACATTGTGGAGAACTAATTCTACCATTCCATGATGAAACTGCTGAACTGCTATACATCCTAAATGTAGAAATATATATAATTAGTCATAGTTTGAAGAAGATTAAGCAAATTAATTATGAGCCCCATTAATTATATAATGAACCCACAGATGAACAACAAGAGGAGAAGAAAAAGAAGAAGATGATGATGATGCTGGATATCAGAAGCAACATTTTACCTACAGGTGATCACAAAATCGAGAAAGCGCAAGAAAATGACGCCTCCACTTAACCGTCCTTGATACCGTAGATGGAGAAATATAGGAGAATGAGCTTTTGTAGTGTCGATCGTGAAGTTCTACAGAACTGCAACTTTGATGCCTTAGAAGAAGAAGAAGAAGAAGAAGAAGAAGAACAACAACAACAACAACAACAACTCCGACTAACCTCGCGATCTCAGAATCTCCTGATGTCCCGATTTCGCGATCTCGTGATCTCCCAATCTCCAACTTTGATGCCCTAGAAGAAGAAGAAGAACTCCGGCTAACCTCATAATCATGAAGATCTGCAGAACTCTGGCTAACCTCGCGATCTTCGATTGTCTATTTCACAACCATTATAACGGCTCTGATTGAACGACCCTGTCAAATATGTGAAATACAAAATATTTAAATAAATATAGTATAATAGTGGTAATATTTATGAATTGATGGTGAAATGCGTAATTTTGTGTAAATTTTATGTCCTGTATGTAAAAACCTCAATAAAGATCTCGTTAGAGTATTCTTTTCTCACATCAAAGTCTACGATAATTCAAGTTATAGATGGTCTATTAAAGTGACTAGTAGCTCTATCTAATTGTAAGGGTTTCCCAAAAATATTGGCAAAAGACTTTAAGCCCCCCCATAATTCAATAGGCAGTCCAGGGAAGGTAACCCAAACAGGAAGAATGGGCGGTTCTTGGTCTGGTCAGAAACCTATCTCCCATTTCCAAATTTTTAGAGGGAATTTCCCAATACGAAGATTGGCAAGTAACCTAACATAATCAAGGTCTTGCTGCGAGGCAAATCTAACTAGAATATGTTTGGAATCCATTAGACAGACTTAAAACTCCCCAGCTAATTTAAATGAGTTAAAACTGATGCGAATCTCCTTTAAACTTGGTCGTCCTCAAAAAAAGGCCAATTGCTGAAAATTTGAGAGGTCCGAACATGGTGAGAATTTCTTCCATAGAGAAGTTAAAAGTAGGCATGTCGTTCACAAATTCATGAGCTTTAGCCACTTCATTTTCCAATTGGAGAGGAGGGATGATACCTTGTTGTTCCTCAGGATGCTTTAGAATGGCTGCAAAGGAGGGGTTGTTGGAGCAAGAAGGCCCATCAATAAGCCCAGCAGGCTGCCTCAACAGATCAAGCCCAATAGGGCTACGCGGAACTGGACTTCTAAGCCCATAAGGAGACCCGCCACGCAGAGAGCCCATCTGAGCCAGCGGGTTGAGGCCCAAGGAGAGGGCTGGCCAGCAAGATTAGGCCATCAGGATACAAGTCTCAAGCTTTTAGCTTGGGCTTTCTAGCTTTGGGGTTTGGTCTTCGACCTTTGGGCTTGGGGCATCAGGGTTTGGGATTTGGTCTTAGGTCTATGAGCTACGAGCTTCATTATTCAAGCATAAGGATTAGGGATTCAAACTTTGGGCTTTCGGATTGGGCCTCGGGATTCGAGCTTAAGGGTTTGGGCTGGAGCTTTAGGCTTCATGTATTGGCCTTCAATGTTTAGGCTTTTGGTTCGACCTTGGCCTAAGCCTTTAGGCTTCATGCATAGGCTTTCAATTGGCAAGTTTTGGGCTTTGAGCTTTTGGATTGAGCCTTTGGGCTTCAAGCTTTGGGCTTCGAACTTAGAGCTTGGGCCTTGGGACTTGGGCCTTTGGGCTTGAAGCCTAAAGTTAGCGCCTCCGGGCTTTGATCTTTGGGGATAGAGGTTCAAGCTTAAGCTCTTTGGCTTCAAGCCTTGGGCAATGGCTTTCTAGCTTTAGGCTTCACGCATAGGCCTTCAATCGACAGGTTCTGGGCTTCAAGCTTTTGGATTGAGCCTTTGGGCTTCAAGCTTTGGGCTTCGAACTAAGAGCTTGGGCCTTAGGGCTTGGGCCTTCAGATTTGGGCATTTAGGATTTAGGCTTTGGGTTTCGGGTTTTAGTGTTTAGGCTTCAAGCTAGCATCTTCAGGCTTCAATCTTTAGGTTTAAGGATTCGAGCATAGGTCCTCGAGCTTCAAGGTTTGGGCTGTCACTCTTAGCCCTTCAGGTGACGAGCTTAGGCCTTTAGGCTTCTAGCTTCTAGCTTCAAGCTTTAGGCTTCAGGCTTTGATGTTCGAGCTTCCATCACTGGGCTTCGGCCTTTGGGATTTAGGCCTCAAGCATTGGACATTGAGATTTGGGCTTAGCCTTTTGAGCTTGATGCTTGCACCTTCATGCTCAAGGCTTCAAGCTTTAGCTTCCTTACTTAAAGATTCAACCTTGGGCCCTTGAGCTTGGACCAAGCTTTAGGCTTCAAGCCAAGGGCTTCTAACTTTGAGATTCAAGTTTCAAGCTTTGGCTTTCGGGCTTCAAGTTTTAGGCTTTTGGCTAGCACCTATGGGCTTCGAGCTTAGAGCTTGGGCCTTCGAGATTTGAGCATTGAGCCTTCAAGTTTCAGGATTTGACTTTCAAGCTTTGGGTTTTAGGCTTCGAGATTGGGCCTTAGGTATTCAGGCTTAAGGCTTCTAGGCTTTGAGCCAAAGCTTTCGAGTTTCAGGCATCAGGCCTCCGGGCATCAATCTTAAGGCTTTGGCCTTCGACCTTTGAACTTCAACCTCCAGGCTATGAGCTTCTGGATTTAAGTTTGGGCCTTTAGGTTTGGAGTTTAGAGCTCGGGCTTGGGGCCTCGGACGTTAGGCGTGAGCTTTCAGGATTCAGGCATAAGCCTTCAGGCTTCAGGTTTGAGCTTTCGGGCTTCAAACTCAAGCTTTCAAACTTCAGGCTTAGGCGTTAGGGTTTCGAGCTTTGGGCTTAGGCATTCAAGCCTGGGGTTTCTGGCTTTGAGCTTGGACCTTCGGGTTTTGAGCTTCAGACTTCAGGCATCGGGCGTAGGCATTTAAGCTTCAAGATTTGGGATTCCTTCTTGGTCCTTCGGGCTTTAAGCTTAGAACTCGGGACTTTTGGCTTCAGGCTTGGGGCTTCAATCATCAGGCTCTAAGCCTTTGGGCTTCGA
This sequence comes from Apostasia ramifera, assembly GCA_019297695.1. Taxonomy (NCBI): domain Eukaryota; kingdom Viridiplantae; phylum Streptophyta; class Magnoliopsida; order Asparagales; family Orchidaceae; genus Apostasia; species Apostasia ramifera. Next base: position 79,497 of record JAEMOT010002036.1, on the reverse strand, counting down.
GCTTAGGCTTTTGTGCTTCGAGTATCAAGCTTCAGCTTCAGACTATGTGATCTCACCTTAGAACTTTGTGCTTCCAACATCGTGCTTTAATTTTTGTGCATTGAGATTCGAGCATTGGACATGGGGATTTAGGCTTCATGGTTTGATTTTCAGGCTTCATGCTTTGTGGTTCAAGGTTATACTTTCAGACTTCAGGCTAAGGCTTCGAGCTTTTGCTTTTATGCATAGAGCTTGGGCCTTCAGGCTTTGAGCTGCTGGCTTCGGGTTTTTGCTTTCAACCTTTCAGCTCCACGCTTCGGGCTTTGGGCTTTGGGCTTCAGGCTTCAGGCTTCATGCTTCAGGCTTGAGGCATTAGGATTTGGCTTTCGAGCTTGTACCTTCAACCTTTCAATTTCAAGCTTAAGGCATGCGCTTTTGTGCTTCGAGCTTTGAGCAATGGGCTTCAACATTCCAGCTTTGGGCTAGGGCCTTTGAGTTTGGGGGTTCAAGGTTTGAAATTGGGCCTATAGGCTTTGGGCTTCAAGTATCGGGCTTTAGCCTTTGGCCTTCAGGCTTCCAGCCTTGGGCTTTGAATTTTTGGCTACGAGCATCGATCTTTGAGCTTCAGGAATCTGGCCTGGGCCTTTGGGCTTCGAGCTTGGGCCTTCAGGTTTTGGGCTTCGAGCTTGGGCCTTCAGGTTTTGGGCTTCGAGCTTCGGGCTTCGATAATCTGACTTTTGGCTTCAAACTTATACCTTTGAACTTTGGGCTTGTGACATCAAGTTTCGGGCTTCAGGCTTGGGCAACAAGATTCAAGTTTCGAGCTACTGGATTTAGGCTTAAGCCTTTGATCATTAGGCTTAGGAAGACTTTCGGCTTGGGCCTACTAATTCGGGCTTTGGGCTTGTGCTTTGGCGTACGAGTTTTGGTCTTCTGGCTTATGCTTGGCCTTTGGGTTCTAACTTAGGGTTTCGGTCTTTGAGCTTAGAGTTCAGGCATTCTTGCTTTCGGCTTCGGGGTTGGAGCTTGGGCCTCCAGGCTTTAGAATTTGGCTTTCGGGGTTCAGGTTTTAGGCTTTACACTTGCACCTTCATGCTGCAAACTTTGATGTTATGGCTTCGGGCTTGGTTTTCAATTTTCAGGCTTTAGGATTCAGGCTTAGGCCTTTGGGCTTCTATCTTGGACCTTCGAGCTCCTAGTTTTAAGTTTTGAGCTACAAGCTTGGGCCTTCAGGTTTTAGGCTTCGAGTTACAGGCTTTTTTGTTCGTGATTTGGGCTTGGACCTTCAGGGTTCGGGCTTCGAGCTTCAGGCTTCAGACATCGGGCATTGGGTTTGCGACTTCAAGTTTCCAGATTCAAGCTTAGGGCTTCAAAATTTGGACTTGAGACTTCGAACTTTGGCCTTTGGGCTCCAAGCTTTGGGCATCGAGCTTGGGCCTTCAAGTTTTAGGTTTTGAGCCTGGGGCTTTAGGCTTTAGGATTTGATTTCTGGCTTAGGGCTTTGGACTTCAAGCTTCGGGCTTCGGCCTTCGAGCTTCAGAAGTGAGCCTTTGGACATCGGGCTTAGTCCTTTCAGATTTAGGCTTTGAGTATGGGCTTTCGGGCTTCGAGCTTTGGGCATTTGGGTTTGTACTTCATGGTTTGGCCCTCAGGATTTAGGCCTTAGCCTTAGGCCTTTGGGTTCAAGCTTCATGCTGAGCTGAGGCCTTCGGACATTAGGCTTCAGCCTCGGGTCTTCACGCTTCAGCCTTTGGTTCTCAGGCTTCACATTTAGGGTTTAGGCTTGCAGCTTTGGGTTTGATCATTAGGGTTAAGGATTCAAACTCGGGTTCTCATGGTTCAAGCTTCGGGTTTCAGCTTTTGTGCTTCATGATTTAGCCTTAGGCCTTTCGGCATTCCAATTCTGGTAAGGTAAGTAACAGTAGAGCCCGGGAGAGCAGATAAACCCGCTGAGTTGAAGCAGACTCTGTCCAATCTGACCCACATATGAGCTTTGCCCTTTTTATTATTGCACCAACTATAACGTTGCCCCCCATTCCAGCCATCATGAAGATCATTGTTGGCTAGGAAGCTGGCAAACTCATTCTGGGCCTCCGTAGGGGTGAAAGGCTTGCCTCCTCGCTTGTCGTCTTGCGAAAGAATGCAGTTGAAGTCACCCCCCCCCAATGGTCGGAATCTCCGCATCTAACAATGGGGAGATGCTATCCCAAATAATTCGATGATTAATGTAGTCTTTGTCAGCATAAACAGCACAAATGTGCCAGATATGTTGACCCATAACAGTAGCCTGAGCAACAACAACTTGCTTGTTGGAGTGAATGACATGGAGCCGCGTGATGTGGTTGAGCCAACACACAATAATGCCACCGAATTTGCCGACTGACGGCTCCACATAAAAGTCCCATTGACGTCCCACTAGTCTGTCAACTTCTCTTTTAGAGAACGACTGAACTCTGGTTTCCAAAAGACATATCACTACCGGTGAGTGCTCCCTGACTAAAGCCTGAAGGTGATTGCGTGAAGCCGGTTTTTAAACTCCGCGACAATTCCAAAAAATGGCTTTAATCATTGGGGGGGGGGGTGGAGAAAGGTTGAGATGAAGGGAGGGAGCCCCCTTCCTTATCAGTATCATCTCGGATCTCCATTCTTCTTTTATTTAAGTTACCATCAATTGCTGGAGTTGTGCAGCTCTGGAGGTTAGCAAGTTCCCTCTCCCAATGTTTCTTTGATATTCTTTCCCTACTCTTGCGGTTGTTGGCATTGGGGGAGAGAAGTTTTCGTATGGGAGACTTCGCCTTCTTCTTGGTTGCAAGAGGGGGCTGCACAGACGGGCTAGTGGATGGTTGGATTTCATCTGCCCCCAAGTTCGTCTCAAGGACAGCAAAGGGGTTGCTGTGCTGGACGGAAATAATTCTACATTCTGAGGCTTCAGCCACAGGTGGGGTGGCGTCAATGAGGTCCCTAGTTCCTTCAGGTGGCTGTTTTTCGGTGGCTACGATCAAACCTGCACTTTGTACACTGCAAAACTGAAAATCTGCAATGTTTTGGAGGTCTGCATGTCCATTCTGCTGGCACGACAGCAGATTTTGCACTGGTTTTTGCTGTACTGAAGTTACATGTTGCTGCATCACTTCAATTTGCTGGAAAACTGCAGTGTTCTGCAATTCTGTAGGGCTTTTTTGTTTATTCTGCAGCAGGTTTTGCCTTGTTGCATGCTGTCCCAGAGTTCTGCGTTGCTGGGATTCAGCAACTTGCTGCGAATCAGCACTGTGTTGCGGATGTATGCTGTTTAGTTGGCTGTTTTGTGGTGGTTTAGGTCCGGTAGCTTGCTGTCCAACAACTCTATATTGCTGGGCAGAAGAACGCTGTTGTGGCCTGGCTGATTTCAGAGGATGGGTATGTGTAGGCTTGCGGGAGTTAATGCTTGTAACCGGCATAGGAGGCTGTCCAGCCAATCTTTGTGGTTTTCTGCGCCTGTTGGTCACGAGCATCCACGGCCCAATAGAATCCTTCATCGTATCCCCCGAATGGACGGGTTGGCTATGTAGATTATTGCTATCTTGGGTGGAGTTGGTGGTGGGGTTGCAGCCATCCTCACCAGGGGCTGGAATACAAGTGGTAGTGTCCATCATGTCATCAGAGGAGAACGAGGTGGGGTGGGTGGAAGTGGGGGCTTGTGTTTTCGGCCTATGGAGGGGACAACTCTGATCCCTGTGGCCAACTACTCCACATTTGAAGCAGGCAACAGTGATGCCTTCATACTCAACTCTCTGAAAGAACTTGCCTCTTGGCCCATTGATCCAGACACCCGGTTTGAGGGGTTGGGTGAGGTTGACCCTAACGCAAATTCGCGTAAAAGCAATCTTCTCCATATTGGCGGTAACAGGGTCAAGCCATAAAGGAGCACCAATTTCTGAAAAATTCTAGCAAGGTTCTCCTTCCCCCAATAATAGAGGGGGAGTGCCGGTAGTCTAACCCAGAGAGGGGTTGAGACACCAACCGAAGAGGGATCAAAATCCAAAGACCAAACATCAAGTCCTAGGATTTGACCCGCCACCGTCCAAGGTCCACTACGGATCACAGCATCCCTATCCGCTTCTTTTTAAAATTGACAGATAAAACTGTCCTTGCTGGCGTCGAGGACTTTGAAGCCATCGTGGTGTCCCCACCGCTTATGAAGTTCGGCTAAGAGAAATTGAAAAGGCAATCTCCTCTCAAATATTTTGCCGACTAGCGCGGAAGCTAGCTTGGATTGCATGTATGAAATGGAAGCTTGGTCGAGTTGGACCACTCCCTCATGAATATGGGCTGAGTTGGATAGATCAACATCTCCAAAGCTAATGTACTCTTTGCAAACCCAAGCCGAACAAGCTGCAGGTGAATGCTGAGGCTGCTGTTTTGACGGTTTGCTGAAGCTAGGTTGCTGCTGCAGAAAAGTTTCTTGCTGTTTTTGGTGAGTTGCATGCAATTTGTACGAATCCAGTTGGGGAACATGCTGGTTTTCGCTGGTTTGAGGTTGCAGGGGAATGCTAGGCTTGCTGGAAACTGCAGAAAATTGTGGAACACTCACTGCGGCATTCTCTCAAACAGCTGGTGGGCAAGCTCTGTTGTTGGAGCTGTTAAAGCTGATGGAGGTGTTTGATGCAGGAAAACAGGGAGCAGGAAAGCAGGGAGCAGGAGAACAGGACACGACCTGCATACCGGACTGCCCAAAGGGGCCTCTCGCATCCTCACCCGGAATAAAATTCACATCATCACAGGCAGTTGAATGTGCGGCCACCCCCCCGGCCGCAGGGTGGGAGAGATTCATACCTCGGCTGTGTGCCGGAAGAGGAGCTTGCTGTGAGGAGAAGGAGGCCAGCAGTTGGCCGACTTCTTCCTTGCAATGGCTGGAAATCATTCCCTCGATTTCGTTGGTGCTCTGGTTGCGCACAGAGCCAGCACATTCAGCTCTGTTTTGGGCAGAAATTCCAGCAACAACAGCAGGTCCAGCTGCTATTTTGGTGTTGTCGCTGGGTCCGAGCAAGCCCGCATCTGGTTTGAAGTTGCTGCTGTTTGTTCCAGCAAGTCCAGCAGCTTCAGCACAGAGCAGTTTGCTAGAGCAAACAGCTCTGTTTTCCCATTGCAGGTTCTGATCTACAACAGCTACAGCAGGCACGATGTGCTCTGTTCTGCTGGATCAGCTGCTGCTACAGCAGGTTCAGCTGCTGCTACAGCAGGTTCAGTTGCTGCTACAGCAGCTGAATGGCTTGCTGCTGTAGCTGCAGCAGCAGCAGCTGGGGTTGCTGCTGTTGCTGCAGCAGCAGCAGCTAGGCTTGCTGCGGTTGCTGCTGCTGTAGCAGCAGCAGGTATTGCTGCTGCAACAACAGCAGCAGCAGCTGATTGAGCTGCTGCTGTTAAGGCAGCAGCAGTGGAAAGTGCTGCTGCTGCAATAGCAGTAGCAGGATTAGCTGCTGCTGTCGCAGCAGCAGTTTGTGCTGCTACTGCTGCTGCTGTGACAGTAGCAGTTTTAGCTGCTGCTCCTGCTATGGCAGCAGCAGATTTTGCTGCTGCTGTAGCTGCTGCAGCAGCAGGCTACGCTGCTCTGTAGCTGCGGCAGCAGCTGGTTGTGCTGCTGCTGTCGCTGTTGTAGCTGCTCGGGGCTATGCACCGCAAGGAGCAGCTGTAGGGAGTCGGTTCCACAGCCCCGGTCTTGTATTGGATTCACCATCGTCGTCGCAACCTGCAGAAAAAAGGTTAGCATAAAAGGAGTTCCTGCTGCTGCCAGCAGGTCTGGGTGTTTTTCGACAGGATATGTCGCCATCATCATGCCAGCTATGAGGGCTCAGAGTGGTGAGGACAGCATCACGCTTTCTCTTGGGCGGGTTCTATCCCATGCCTTGCAAGGTAGGAAGAGATGTAGAGCTAGCGGGACAGAAATCAACAACTGGAATGGGGGTTGCAGGCTGAACTTTCTGCGCTTTTGCATTCGGCATAGCTGTGGTGGAAGCTTTTCGTTTGTTGCACTTCCGACTGACTGGGTCATGCTGCGGTGGGGTCAGGGTACTAGTAGGTAGCACAACATCAACCCCTATTGCTAACTCCGCCCCCTCCCGTTGTAGGGCATCAAAGACGACGCAAGTAAAGTTACACTCACAGACAAAGTGTTGCACATCCTCGTCGGCAGAGCAGCCCCAAGGGCATCTACTAGACTCCCGCAGGCGCCTACGCTTGAGCCAGGAAAAAGTGGGGATAGCGTGACAATAAATCCTCCAGAGAAAAGTGACAAAGCGGGGCTGCGCGCGCAACTTCCAGACCCAACTGTGTGGGAGTTCTCTGCCGCGAAAGAGATCTCTATAAAGAGCTGCGGTGGGGGATTTGGTAGAATCAGACTTAAGCCAAATAAGGCTGTCCCTCTCCTCCTTGTCGAGCCTCAGTAACCTACCTATTCTCAACGCTAATTCTGAGCCAAAGAATTTATGTAGCTCAGAATGGTTCCACTCACCATTCGCCTGGAGGAGCTGCTGAACGTTCAAGGAAGGTAGCTCAGTAGTATTGATGAAGGTAGGCCACCTCAAGAAAGAGTTGGAGTCAACCCAGGCGTCTTCCATAACTTTGGAGTCACCACTGCCAATCTTCCACATAGAGTTTTGTAAGGCTATAGTACCTCCCTGACAGATAGGTTTCCAAGCCCACGAATCACCCCTTTTGATGGAGAAGGTAATCTCTCTGTTTTCGTACTTGGCCTGGAAGCATTTGACCCAAAGAGTGTCCGCATTGTTAAGAAAGTTGAAGGCTAGTTTGGCCACGAGAATAGAGCGTCATTCCTCCAAACGGTGGATGCCCAACCCCCCAGCATTCTTTGGCTTGGTCACATGCTCCCATGCCACTAGATGAGCTGCATTCGAAGTTAGGTTGCCGATCCATAGAAAGCGTCTAATTAACTTCTCAATCTCCACCAAAATATTATCAGGCACAAAGGTATGGGAGAGGGAGAAGATAGGAATAGAGGTGAGCACGCTATTAATGAGTGTGACTCTGCCAGCAAGGGATAGGTGCCTGGTGCCCCACGAAGAAATTCTTCCCCTTACAGATTCAATAATATGGTGGAAGTCGGCATTTACTGGCCTCCTACTGATGAGCGAAATGCCAAGTACTTGCTCTCAGCTTGCGTACGAAACCCCCATTTGTTAGCAATCATACGCTTCCGGCTTCCCTTCATCTTCTTGCTAAAACAAATGGAGGACTTAGCCTTATTGATTTTCTGTCCAGACCAACTGCAATAGGTATCAAAGATACTATTCAAGATTCTGACAGCTCTGCAGGTGGCGGGGGCAAACATGAGGATGTCATCTGCAAACAAAAGGTGGGTGATAAGGGGCCCATGTGCTGTAGTTCGGATCCCCAGCAGGTCATCTCTATTCTGGTGTTGATTAATAAGAAGGGAAAGCAGTTCAGAGCAGAGAATGAACAAATACGGAGACAAGGGGCAACCCTGTCGGAAGCCACAAGTTGCTTCTATCCAGTCGGATTTCTGTCCATTTATCAAAGCAAATCTCGGCGCTTCAACACAAGCTAGGGCCCATCTGCTCCAGGTGTCAGGGAAGCCAAAGTGCTGAAGAATCTTTTGTAAAAAGTCCCACCACATTCTGTCGTAGGCCTGTTCCATATCAACTTTGATGGACATGTAGCCAGTGGAGGATTCAGAGGAAGCTAACTTCTGCATGATCTCCTGTGCTAGCAGGCAGTTGTTAGCAATGCCACGGCCCGGCACAAAGGCTCCTTGCTCCTGAGAAATGAGAGAGCTGAGGACGTCCTTCACTCGATTAATAAGGATTTTGGCGATGACTTTGTAGATAGTAGTGCAGAGGCTAATGGGTCTTAATTGGGAGGGATGCTCGGCACCCTGCACTTTAGGAATAAGGACCACTAGCGTATCCTTCCAATGCTTTGGCATGGACCCATGACTGAAGAAATGATGAACAGCAGACAGGACATCCGAGGTGGTAGCACTCCAGTAGCCCTTAAGGAACGAGCTAGTTATGCCATCGATGCCAAGGGCCTTATTGTTGCCAAGAGAGTTGATAGCAGCTACAATCTCCTCATTGCTGACAGGTGAGCCGATCCTAAGAGCATCATCGTGAGAGATCGTAGCTCTGGGTGGGGGAATGCTCAGCTCAGATAGAGGGGCAATGGGGGGGCCTCCATTTTGAGGAGAAGTGGCCAACCAAAGCAGCTTGGATTCCTTCTTTGTCTGTAATTTCCTCACCATCTTGCCCAACTAAGCGATGGATGTGGTTGGTACGCTTCCGGCAAGTCGCAGCTTTATGGAAAAAGGAAGAGTTGCGATCTCCACACTTGGCCTACTTCACTTTGGCTCTTTGTAGCCACCAAGTCTCAAGTCTGCTAAGTGTGGTGTTGTAATCTGCAATCAACTGTAAAAGGCAATCCAACTCACTGTCACTCAGGCCAATGCCAGTGGACTCCCTAAGTTGAAGCTCTGCAATTCTGCTCTCAAGATCTTTGGCTCCGGCATAGATATCCCCAAACTTCTCCCGACTCCAAAACTTAAGGGCGCGAAGTGTGCGGGTGAACTTGTGGTTGAGAATGACGGGCGGGCTACCATGAGCAGGTTTGTGCGATTCCCTAACCACAATCTCCTTGGAACCCTCTTCGTCAAGCCAGACATCTTCAAATTTCAGGATGCTGCCTTGCGGTTTAAACTCAAAGTTTCTGTCTTGAACCAAGAGCTGGCAATGATCTGACTCAATTCTGGTAAGGTGAGTAACAGCAGAGCCCGGGAGAGCAGATAGGTAAGCTGAGTTGAAGCAGACTCTGTCCAATCTGACCCACATACGAGCTTTGCCCTTTTTATTATTGCACCAACTGTAACGCTGCACCCCATTCCAGCCATCATGAAGATCATTGTTGGCTAGGAAGCTGGCAAACTCATCGTGGGCCTCCGTAGGGGTGAAAGGCTTGCCTCCTCGCTTGTCGTCTTGCGAAAGAATGCAGTTGAAGTCACCCCCCACAATGGCCAGAATCTCCGCATCTAATAATGGGGAGATGCTATCCCAAATAATTCGACGCTTAATATAGTCTTTGTCAGCATAAACAGCACAAATGTGCCAGATATGTTGACCCATAACAGTAGCCTGAGCAACAACAACTTGCTTGTTGGAGTGAATGACATGGAGCCGGGTCATGTGGTTGAGCCAACACACAATAATGGCACCGGATTTGCCCACTGACGGCTCCACATAAAAGTCCCATTGACGTCCCATTAGTCTGTCAACTTCTCTTCTAGAGAACGACTGAACTCTAGTTTCCAAAAGACATATCACTACCGGTGAGTGCTCCCTGACTAAAGCCTGAAGGTGATTGCGCGAAGCCGGCTTTTTAACTCCGCGGCAATTCCAAAAAATGGCTTTAATCATTGGGGGGTGTGGAGAAAGGTTGAGATGAAGGGAGGGAGCCCCCTTCCTTAACAGTATCACCTCTGATCTCCCTTCTTCTTTTAATTAAGTTACCATCAGTTGCTGGAGTTGTGCAGCTCTTGAGGTTAGCAAGTTCCCTCTCCCAATATTTTTTTGATATTCTTTCTCTACTCTTGCGGTTGTTGGCATTGGGGGAGAGAAGTTTTTGTATGGGAGACTTCGCCTTCTTCTTGGTTGCAAGAGGGGGCTGCACGGACGGGCTAGTGGATGGTTGGATTTCATCTGCCCCCAAGTTCGTCTCAAGGAGAGCAAAGGGGTTGTTGTGCTGGATGGAAATAATTCTACATTCTGAGGCTACAGCTGCAGGTGGGGTGGCTTCAATGCGGTCCCTAGTTCCTTCAGGTGGCCGTTTTTCGGTGGCTGCAATCAAACCTGCACTTTGTACACTGCAGAACTGAAAATCTGCAATGTTTTGGAGGTCTGCAAGTCCATTCTGCTCGCACGGTAGCAGATTCTGCGCTGGTTATTGCTGTACCGAAGCTACATGTTGATGCGGCATTTCATTTTGCTGGAAAACTACAGTGTTCTGCAATTCTGTAGGGCTTTTTTGTTTATTCTGCAGCAGGTTTTGCCTTGTTGCATGCTATCCCAGAGTTCTGCGTTGCTGGGATTCAGCAACTTGCTGCGAATCAGCACTGTGTTGCAGATGTATGCTATTTAGTTGGCTGTTTTGTGGTGGTTTAGGTCCGGTAGCTTGCTGTCCAACAATTCTATATTGCTGGGCGGAAGAACGCTGTTGTGGCCTGGCTGATTTCAGAGAATGAGTATGTGTAGGCTTGCGAGGGTTATTACTTGTAACCAGCGTATGTGGCTGTCCAGCCAATCTTTGTGGTTTTCTGTGCCTGTTGGTCACGAGCATCCACGGCTCAATAGAATCCTTCATCGTATCCCCCGAATGGACGGGTTGGCTATGTGGATTATTGCTATCCTGGGTGGAGTTGGTGGTGGGGTTGCAGCCATCCTCACCAGGGGCTGGAACACAAGTGGTAGTGTCCATCATGTCATCAAAGGAGAACGAGGTGGGGTGGGTGGAAGTGGGGGCTTGTGTTTTCGGCCTATGGAGGGGACAACTCTGATCCCTGTGGCCAACTACTCCACATTTGAAGGAGTAGGGATCTCAAGACGGGTCGGATGGGGAGCCCGCGGGCCGGTAGGGAGGCTCGCGGAAAAGCGCACGCTCCGGTACACCCGGCCGCATCCGCGGTATGTCCTTTAGCATTAAAAGCTCAAGCTCCGGCTGACACCACGGCCGGCAACGACCAATGGCTCGAGCCGAGCGGCGGACCAGCGCGCCGTCGTTCCGCATTAGGCCGAGGCGCATTGCCGACCCCCACCCGCTTCCCTCCCGACAATTTGAAGCACTCTTTGACTCTCTTTTCAAAGTCCTTTTCATCTTTCCCTCGCGGTACTTGTTCGCTATCGGTCTCTCGCCAGTATTTAGCCTTGGACAGAACTTACCACCCGATTTGGGCTGCATTCCCAAACAACCTGACTCGGCGACAGCGCCTCACATTGCAGCAGGGTGCGGGCCGTACGGGGATCTCACCCTCCCCTGCACCCCTTTCCAGGGGACTAGGGCCAGTTCCGTCGTTGAGGTCGCCTCTTCAGATTATAATTCAGGCTACCAGTTAGCCCGATTTTCACGCTGGGTGCATCCCGGTTCGCTCACCGTTACTAGGGGAATCCTCGTAAGTTTCTTCTCCTCCGCTTATTGATATGCTTAAACTCAGCGGGTGTCCCCGCCTGACCTGATGTCGCGACTACGAGGGCAGCACCGTCGCCTGGATAGCAATGCCCGTGGAAAGGAGTTAGCTCGGTGATCATTTGGTGGACGCCATCGCAACTAATTACGATGAAGCGATTCGTTCCAATCGATCCACCACCTCCGTCGGGTGACGGGCCGACCAAAGACAACGCGCTCTTCAACCCGCCGCTTGCGCAGGCAGAGGGCCACACTCCGCATCCCGATTCGTGCTGCCAGTTCTGTGTCAAGTGTACACAAGCAACTGCGGGAGCGACGCTGCGCATGACGACCAGGCAGTCACATATGGATCATGTGGTGGAACAATTCCAGAATATGCACCCTCAACACTTTGAAGGCTCAACTGATCCATTTGTGGCGGAGAATTGGTTGGGAAGAATAGAGAAAGCATTTGAGAGCATCTGGTGCCCTACTAATCAAATGGTGCCTTTAGCTGCTTCTGTGAAGGATGGTGCTGCAGATAACTGGTGGACAAACTATCGTAGAGTTAACCTAAGTGATAAAATAGTAGAAAATATCACTTGGGATGAGTTTCTTGAAGCCTTCAGATAGAAGTATGTTCCTGCCTCAGCTAGAAAGCGGATGAGAGATGAATTATCTCACTTACTACAGTGTGGAATGTCAGTTCCAGAGTACGAGGCAAAGTTTGCTGCTCTTTCTAGGTATGCACCTCAGCTGGTATCTACTGAAGAGGATAGGTGTGACTTATTTGTGAATGGGTTGCGTGACAGCATACGCACATTGGTCATTCCCCAACAACCAAAATCATATTGTGAAATTATGGAGATAGCAAATCGAGTAGAGTAGAATGAATTGGCTATACAGGCAAGGAGGGGTGCAGTGGCCATTAAGAGAAAAGAAATAACAATAAGGCATTCTGGTGGGCAATCTTCAAAGAAAACTAATTCTAGTGGAAGCTTTCACTTCAAGGGTACAAGTGGAAATTCAGGCAATGAAAAGCCACAATGCCAAACTTGTGGTAGATGGCATTGGGGTACGTGCAGAGCTGAAGGGGTGACTTGTTTCACTTGTGAAGAGCAAGGTCATTATGCGAGGTCATGTCCCAAAGGACCTGCTAGTGGAGACCCAAGAGCTGCAACATCTGTAGCATCGGCATCAGGAGGACGTGGAGGTGGTGCCATGATATCTACTAGTCGAGGACGAGGACCTACACCATCATCTGGAGGACAAGGAGTACAGGCGCAGCCACGCATTTATGCTATCACCTAGCAGGAAGCTCAGGAATCTCCAGAAGTTGTCTTAGGTTCTTTTACTATTTGTGATTCACCAGTGATTGTATTATTTGATTCAGGAGCTTCGCATTCGTTTATTTCTGAACTTGTAGTAAAGAGATTATCTTTAGTTGTTCTTACACTCAATAAGCCACTTTCTGTAGTGTTGTCGACGGGTGCAACACTAGCGGTAAAATCCTTTGTTGAAGTTAACATCAAAATTAAAGATCGTGATTTTGGCGCTACACTGATTGTGGTGCCTATCTTTGAGTTTGATGTAATTATAGGAATGGATTGGCTATCTCGACACATGGTGATCATTGATTGTCGAGAAAAGAAAATAAAAAGCCGTACCACGGGATTTTCGGACTTGGTGATCTATGGAAGAGGAAAGAAGATGTCGCTAATTTCAGCTATGCAAGCACATCGACTAATGAAGAAAGGATGTGTAGCTTATTTAGCCATGGCATTAAATGCGACAACAAAAGCAGTTAAGTTACAAGATGTCCCAGTGATGAATGAATATCCTGATGTATTTCAAGAAGATTTGTCAAGATTACCTCCAGATAGGGAAATTGAATTCACTATTGATTTACTAACTGGGATGGAGCCTATCTCTAGAACACCGTATCGAATGGCTGTTTCTGAACTGCAAGAGTTAAAGACTCAATTGCAGGAGCTGTTGGAAAAAGGCTACATCCGCCCCAGTGTTTCTCCATGGGGAGCACCAGTATTATTTGTGAAGAAAAAGGATGGGAGCCTACGAATGTGCATTGACTACAGGGAATTGAATAGGGTTACTATTAAAAATAAGTACCCACTACCCTGTATCGATGACCTTTTTGATCAACTTCATGGAGCATCAATATTTTCGAAGATAGATCTTCGAAGTGGTTATTACCAGTTGAAGATTAAGGAGGAAAATATTCCAAAGATAGCTTTCAGGACTAGATATGGGCACTATGAATATCTAGTGATGCCTTTTGGCCTGACAAATGCTTCAGCTGCATTTATGGATTTGATGAATCGAGTATTTCGTCCATACTTAGATCAGTATGTCATTGTATTTATAGATGATATATTAATATACTCGAAGAAGCATGGTGATCATGTTCAGCATTTGCACTTAGTACTGCAAAAGTTAAGAGAAAATCAATTATATGCTAAATTTTCGAAATGTGACTTTTGGTTATCAAATGTGACCTTTTTGGGACATGTAATTTCAGCGGAAGGTGTACCAATTGATCCACATAAAGTTTCAGCTGTGATGGATTGGCCGAGGCCTACTAGTGTATTAGAGGTGAGGAGTTTTCTGGGTTTAGCTAGTTATTATCGTAAATTTGTGAAGGATTTCTCTCAGATAGCCCTACCACTAACTAGATTAACTCAGAAGGCAGTTAAATTTGAATGGAGTGAAGAATGTGAAAACTATTTTCAGAGGTTAAAGAACTGTTTAGTGTCAGCTCCGGTGTTAACACTACCAGAAGGAAGTGAAGGGTTTCAAGTGTTCAGTGACGCTTCATTGCAAGGACTTGGATGTGTTCTTATGCAGCACGGGAAAGTGATTGCCTATGCATCTCGTCAATTGCGACCGCAGGAAAAGAACTATCCAGTTCACGATTTAGAACTTGCAGCAATAGTATTTGCTCTAAAACTTTGGCGACATTACCTCTATGGAGTGAAGTGTGATATATTCACAGATCACAAAGCTTGAAGTATATCTTGACGCAGAAGGAAATAAATCTGAGACAAAGGCGATGGTTGGAGTTAATTAAAGATTATGAGTTGCAAATTATTTATCATCCTGGTAAAGCAAATGTAGTTGCAGATGCTTTGAGCAGAAAGGCTAGTTTGAGTATGATCACCCTTGATAAAGCAGATCAATAATTATTAACTGGAGTGGAGGAAAAGTATGAGTTATTTAAGTCGGTTGATAGTAAGACCTATTTGGCCTTCAGCAAGTAGTAGAAGGTCAAAAAGAAGATTTGGAACTTCAGAAGATTATAGAAAAAATGAATAGCGAATGTCAATCAGAATTCAAACTGGATGAACAGGGTGTTCTAAAATTTCAAGATAGAATCTGCATACCAAAAGTAAATGAACTCCGACAGATGATATTGGAGGAGGCTCACAACTCTAAATACAGTATCCATTCAGGTGAAAGCAAGATGTACAATGACCTGAAGCAGATTGTGTGGTGGCCTGGGATGAAGAGAGATGTCATCAAGGTAATTAAGAAGTGCATGTCATGCCAACTGGTGAAAAGTGAGCACCAATGACCCGGAGGATTACTACAACCTCTACCTATTCCTACATGGAAATGGGAAGAGGTAGCAATGGATTTCGTAGTAGGTTTGCCTAAATCTCGGCGAGGTAATGATGCTATATGGGTGATTGTAGACCGATTAACAAAATCTGCTCATTTTCTACCGATTAAGACTACCGATTCTTCTGACAAGTTGGCAAAGGTCTATGTGGATCAAATAGTGAGGCTACATGGTATACCCACATCTATTGTGTCGGATCGGGATTCTAAATTCACATCACTTTTGGAAAAATTTACATAAAGCTTTTGGCACTACTCTAAAGTTCAGCACAGCTTTTCATTCTCAGACAGATAGTCAGACAGAAAGAACGATTCAGACTCTAGAAAATTTGATGAGGTTGTGTGTGCTTGACTTTGAGAGAAATTAGGAGAATCACATACCACTTATTGAGTTTACCTATAATAATAGCTATCAGGCAAGTATCAAAATGACACCAAATGAGGCATTATATGGCAGAAAATATCAGTCACCATTGTGTTGGTATGAAGGCAGCGATCGTACAATACTTGGCCCTCAATTAGTTGACACTGAGAAAATTAAGAAGATAAGGGAAAGGCTATTGTTAGCTCAGGATAGACAGAAGAAATATTTTGATACGCGTCATAGAAAAATAGAATTTTCTATGGGTGACCTGGTATTTCTAAAGGTTAGCCCAATGAAGGGTATTGTGATTTGGAAAGGCAAATAAATTGAATCCTCATTACATTGGACTCTTTGAGATTATTGAAAGGGTTAGAGCAGTTGCCTACAGACTAGTATTACCACCTCAGTTATCTGGAATACACGATGTATTTCATATGTCTATGTTAAGGAAGTGTATCTCAGATCCTTCCCGAGTAATTCACTTTGAGCCAAGTGTCTTAGAGTTGAGGTCTGATCTAAGCTACAAGGAGAAACCAATGAGGATCTTAGCTAAAGATGTAAGGAGACTACGGAATAAAGAGATCCCCATGATTAAATTATTATGGAATAATCAGGTCGAACGAGAAGCAACTTGGAAAGTTGAGGCAGATATGATGAATTCATATCCTGAACTTTTCATCTTAATTTCGAGGACAAAATTCACTCTAAGGAGGGGAGAATTGTAGCGCCCGGGTACTTCAATTTTAATTTATTAGTAATAATTTCGTGATTTTAATTGATATGTATGATTTATATAAATGACTTTTATTTATGTATTTTATTTGAATAAAATTTTGAATCAATTATAGACTAATAATAGTATAATAATTTAAAAATTAGAAGATATTTTAATTAGATGCATATCATTAAAGATTGAACTAAATTATCCCTTAGAATAATCTAGAGTCTAGTTTCAAGATTAAGGGCAATTTAGTCTTAAGTAATTAATTAATTATCTTTTAATTAGGGGCTAAATTTAAGAGGAGGAGTTACGATGAAACGTTCTTTCCCTATTTCGTGCGTCGGTTCCCAAAGGAAAACTGCAGGAGAGAGAAAAAAATAATAATAAATATAAGAGAGGGATTTCGTCACGGATCGAAAAGATCTTTGTCCGAAATTATTCTTTCATTCGTGGAGAAAGGAGATACGCCAAGCCGGTGCAACGTGGAGAAATCTGAGAGGAATTCGGAAGATATTCGTAACATAGTAAATAAGAGGTAGGCGAACGATTCTAATGAGTATATAAATTTAAATCTCTCAAGAAAATTTATTATTTTGAATTAGATAAAATTTGTATGATGATTCATGGAATTACGTTTATTGCTCGATCTTTTGCATACCCTCGTTAATTTGATTTATGCAAAATATTGAAAAATTAGGGGTAATTTTATTGTTCATTAAAAAACCTAGAAATTTTGGCGTTTTTCTTTATTCAATATAAATTCTTGGGCGAAGAGATTTTCTAGAAATTTTATATTTATGTTCGCTGATTTTGAATATTAGTTAATTGCCTGAATATGTTTTTTTTTTTATAATGCATAATATAGTATAATATTGTATAAGATTGTTGCGTTTAAAAATTATTCGACGAGGTGCAAGAGGAATGGTGTCAAGCTGCCGGCCTTAGATTTTGCATAGGTTGTCGGCTATGAATTTCACATATTAAAATATTTATATGGCATATCCTTCTCTGTACTTACTTTAGGATAGTCACGTGATTATATTATGCATAATTTAATTAATTTCATTTAACTTCTCTGTTTAAGCATGATGGAATGAAAATATTGAATTATTATATTTTGCCTGCAATTTATATAATATTTTTGAAACATAAATTGATATGGCAGCACCATGATTTAGCCTAGTGGGCTATTAAAATAAATTATAAGTCGAGAAGGGACTTATCGTGAGCTATTTTGCTGAGTCATGGACTTGTGCTTGGAAATAATATATAAAACAAATGCAAGAAATTTAATAGCTTTATTACGATATCTCGAAAAGTTAGATATTTGGGATCTCGATATAACCGCATCTACCTCAGTCGTGAAAATAAAATTTGAAAAAATTTACTTATAATGTGAACTATCCCGATTAGAATAATAAGACCCCAACTCTATCCATGAGATGGAAGGACTCATGGGGGACTGTGAGATCGTACGGGACTCACAGTGCTCAAAGAGATGTGACTAGGGGCAACTGATTATTGTGAGATGACAATCTCACCACAGGGGCTGAGGCAGACAGGGCGCTATATTCGAGAATCTCAAGAGCCCAAATAAATAAATATATATATACATAAGAAAATAATTATTAAAATGGTTGTAGTATTGTGTTTATTTATTTATGTAATTCTTATTATTATGATGCTATGTATCGAATGATGTTCTTATATTTTTTTCTTAATTATAAAATCATGTCATCATTGCACTCTAATGAAAAGGAGAAATAATTGAATGTTGTATGCAATATTTTATTTTAGCTTATTAGTTGAATTTGTTTACTCAGTCCACGTTGTCTCAAACTGACGCTATTTTATGGCAGGTACTACAGGTCAACAAGAAGCACAAGGGAATGGGGAATGTGATGGAGAGGATTTTTAGGAAGTTAGAATTTATTTTTCATCTTTGAAATTCTGAATATTTGAACTAATTACAGTTTATTTATGATCCTTTGTTTTAGATTATTACTAGTTGTGATTTTTCTTTGGTGATAAAGAAGTTTGAGTTAGTTTGTTGGTTTATCGTTAATTTAAACTTTCCTAGCTGTCTTAGTTTTCCTCTTTATTGCAATGTCACACTCTATTTATCATGACATATTTGGAAGAAAGATTGCGTGATATTAAGAGGGTGTGACAAGGATCCACCAGATCTGATTTTGAATATGAACCATGTTGTTTTCATTTTTTATGCAAACTGAACTCAAGTAACCCTATTTACCAAAAGGCTTGAAAAATCAAAAACTTTCATAAAAAAGAGAGATACACAAGAAGCGGCAAAAACTATAGCAATTTCAAATACAAAGCAAATATAAAACTATATACCATGAAAATAACTCAAAAAATACTAAAAAATTATTCATATATATATAATTAGTTATAATTTGAAGAAGATTATACAAATTAATTATATAATGCTCCCAAAGATCAACAACAAGAGGAGAGAAGAAGAAGAAGATGATGATGATGATGAAGAAGAAGAAGAAAAACGGCTCTGATTGACCCCAATAATAACTATAGTTCAAGGATGGTTAATTGTGAGTCAGCAATTGTGACAGAATCTATCAAATATATGAAATGCAAAATATTTAAATGAATATGGTGTGGTAGTGACAATAATTTGTCCTTAGCCCATCCTCCACCACAAAGGCCCATCACACCTTAATAAGCTCCCC
>JAEMOT010002036.1:26322-60146 GCA_019297695.1 Apostasia ramifera | reverse complement strand
TCTCACCAAAGGCTAACCCTACCCTTTCCTTCACCGGAATATCGACCCCTTAACCCGAATCTAAGCTTTGAGAAAACTCAAACATAATTTCATTCATCAAATGCTATCTTTTTACAATGCAAGGTGACCTCTTTAAATAAAGAGATCTCATAAATAAATTTAAAAATATAATATTAAATACAGGAAATAAAATACCAAATAAATAAGAGTAAATATGGAACTAATTCTATTATAATAAAATAAAATTAGCTCCAAATATGGTGAGTTTTTCAAACCACTCAAATATGCTTTGAATCAAATCAAATCAAATCTAAATAAAGCTAATATGAAAATCTCTAATTGCTCTAATTAATTTGAATTTTAATTTTAATTCAGTACTTAACATCATCCTAGCCATCAAATTTAATGCTGATTTGTGTCTCCACCAAAATGGGCCTTGCTGAGGATCTTGGGAGTTTTGTAGCCACCCCCTATATAATTCTCTCTAGTCCCACCTCTCTAGATCCTTCCAAAGCTCCTTCAAACACACCTCCTAAAAGCCCATCCCCGCCCTTGTCCCCTGCTCTCCCCTCCTCTCCCGCACCTCCCCTTTCCATATTTTTCTGATCCAGAACAAGTCAGCTGATAATCTCAATTTTGACAGATCTTCTTTCGGCCAACTTATTTTAACTATTGCTGAATACGGTCATCCGCAACCTCACCTAAATTGGGCCTTTTTTTCATAGGGACTGTGATTCCCTCAAGTGCTGCTATTTTGGGGAGGAAACTGATTTTCCTTAGGGAGATGGAAGTTGGTTCCATCACAAATTTAGGGTCGATTTCGGTTCAAGGGATTTATTCTTACAGCCGTCTCACCCTGGAAGACCCTAGGCATGGTGGGCCTCAGTATAACCTCAGAAGCAGGGGCTGTGGTAGTGGGGGAGGTCGCTGAGGATCTTGAAGAAAGAAAAAACAAATTAAAAAACAAAAACGTATCCTCCTCCCTGGACTTTTGCGGGCGTGCAGGTATACTTCTCCTTAAATGGACCTTAGCCTCTTTAATGTTTCAGTCAATTGATATCCCTCTCCACAGGCCTTTTCTATCTTTCTTCCCAGTTATTAGGCCTCCCATACTGGGCCTCATGATCCCTTGTCGTATTCTTCCCACTTTCAGATGGAAAAGGAAAAAAAAAAATCCAGCTGGATGTTAGATATATTCCCACATTGGGCCTGAGCCCTTGTCACTCTCTTCATGTTTTTCTTATTTGGGCCTTATCTATGCCTTTTGTACTTCTCTCACAAGCTGGGTCTTTGAGACTGGGCCCCTTTTAATCCTTTGCATAGACTGATCTCCAAACCTCCGGGCTTTTGGGGCTGCGAGTTGGGCCCTAGGGCTCCTTTGGGCCCTGGATTTCCCTCAACCTAACCGGGCCTTTCATGATTGGGCCTCGTCTTGTAATGTCTTTTTTGCAGTGGGCTTGATGTGGGCCGGATTCTGCTGGGCTTCTCTAAGGAATCTACACAAGATGGACCTTGTATCCAGTCAGTCCAAAGGTTTGGGCATCTAACAGGCCTAAGCACTTACTGGTCTTCTTTATGGGCTTGAGCCTCCTAAAGGCTATTTCAATGAATTGAGACACAATGATCTTTTGTGATTAAGTGGCTCTACTATAGATTTCTCTCTTCTAATGGGCCATAGGCCTTCATCTTAGCCTGTATTAAAGACTCTTATGATTTCTACTGAATTGGGCCTCCTTATTTTGGTGGGCCTTTGCTCACTAAATTTGGATGGCCTTAGAATTTTCTTGTATTGGGCCATGGGCCTTAGCATTAATTAGCCTAAGTTGTTTGCCTTGTTAGGGGGGACGACAGCCCGATAATTAATATTTTTCCTATTTTAATTAAAACAAAAAAAAAAATAAAAATAAAAATAAAAATAAAAAAATACTAAATATTAAATCCTAAAACTCTAAATTCTAAACCCTAAACCTTAAATTCTAAACCTTAAACCCTAAACCCAAGACCTAACTAGTACTTACTTCATGAAAAGATTGATCCAGGCTTCCTTGGATAGCTCACAGGCTTGTTTGAAAGAGTGGGTCTCACTTTTTTACCTTGCATTGGCATGAGCCAAAAACGTTTGCCTTATGAGTTAAATTGCATATATTCTCTTCAAATATATTAAAAACTAATTGAATACTCTCGCAATTGCATGTATTTAATTAAAATAACTTGTTATGCAATGAATCGTACTCTAAATACTTGTACTCCACTTGAATTCAACGTAATGCAATGAATAGCTGCAAAAATATCACTATTCAACTCAAATTTATTGATATAACATAAATCAGATCCTAAAAAAGCCTATTCTTTTAAAATTGATCGACATACTGACAAATAGTTGTGTAATTAAAGAAAATATTAGGTTTGTAATCAGAGTATTATGTTAAAAAACCTTCATAGAGATAAGATTAAAATCAAATTGTATATTCTCATAATTTATGTTAAAAAACTTCATATATTCTTTTCAAATACATTAAAAACTAATTAAATACTCTCAAAATTACTTGTATTCAGTTTAAATAATATATTATACAATGAATCGTACTCTAAAAGCTTGTACTTCACTTGAATTCAACGTAATGCAATGAATACTTGCAAAAACGTCACTATTTAACTCAAATTCATTAATATGTCATAAATAAGACCCTAAAAGAGATTATTCTCTTAAAATTAATCGATATACTGATAAATAGATATTATAGGTATTACATTAAAATGCAATCAAATGTCCCTAATAGATCACCAAATATCAATTTTTGATTGAAATACATCAATATAGCAAACATTAGGTGTGCAATCAGAGTATATGTTAAAAAATCTTCATATAGATAAGATTAAAGTCAAATTGTATATATTCTAGTCAAAAATATTAAAAATTAATTGAATACTCACACAATTGCTTGTATTCAGTTAAAATAACTTATTATGCAATGAATCGAACTCTAAATCCTTGTACTCCACTTGAATTCAACGTATTGCAATGAATAGCCACAAAAATATTACTATTCAACTCAACTGCATTGATATGTCAAAAATCAGTCCCTAAAATAGCTTATTCTCTTAAAATTAATTGATATACTAACACTAAAATGTATAATTATAGGTATTATATTAAAACACAATCAAATGTCCCTAATAGATCGTCACATATCATTTTTCGACTGAAATACAATAATATAGCAAACATTAGGTGTGTAATCAGAATTATATTAAAAAACCTTCATATAGACAAGATTAAAGTCAAATAGCATATATTCTCTTCAAATATAATAAAAACTAATTGAACACTCATACAATTGCTTATATTCAGAACAAATACTCTATTATGCAATAAATCATACACTAAATACTTATACTCCACTTGAATTCAATATAACGCAATGAATAGCTGCAAAAATTTTATTATTAAACTCAAATTCATTAATATGTCATAAATCAGGCCCTAAAAGAGCCTATTCTCATAAAATTGATTGATATACTGACAAATAGATGCGTAATTATAGCAAACATTAGATTTTTAATCAGAGTATAATGTTAAAAAACCTTCATATAAATAAAATTAAAATCAAATTGCATATGTTCTCTTCAAATATATTAAAAATAAATTGAATACTCACACAATTGCTTGTATTCAGTTAAAATAACTTATTATGCAATGAATCATACTCTAAATACTTGTACTCCACTTGAATTCAACGTAATACAATGAATAGCCGCAAAAACATCACTATTCAACTCAACTGCATCGATATATCATAAATAAATCCCTAAAAGAGCTTATTCTCTTAAAATTAATTAATATACTAATAAAAAAATATATAATTGGAGGTATTAAATTAAAAAATAGTCAAATGTCCCTAATAGATCGCCACATATCATTTTTTTGATTGAAATACAACAATATAGCAGACATTAGGTGTATAATCAGAGTATTATGTTAAAAAACCTTCATATAGACATGATTAAAGTCAAATTGCATATATTCTCTTCAAATATAATAAAAACTAATTGAATACTCACACAATTGCTTGTATTCAGTTAAAATAACTTATTATGCATTGAATCGTACTATAAATGATTGTACTCCACTTGAATTCAACGTAATGCAATGAATAGCTGCAAAAACATCACTATTCAACTCAAATTTATTGATATGTCATAAATCAGACCCTAAAATGGCCTGTTCTCTTAAAATTGATCGATATACTGACAAATAGATGTGTAATTATAGAAACATTAGGTTTGTAATGAGAGTATTACATTAAAAAACTTTCATATAGACAAGATTAAAATCTAATGGCACAAATTCTCTTCAAATGCATTAAAAACTAATTGAATACTCTTATAATTGCATGTATTCAGTTAAAATAACTTATTATGTAGTGAATCGTACTCTAAATGCTTGTACTCCACTTGAATTCAATGTAATACAATAAATAGCCGCAAAAATATCACTATTCAACTCAACTGCATTGATATATCATAAATTTGTCCCTAAAAGAGCCTATTCTCTGAAAATTGAATGATATACTAACAAAAAGATGGATAATTATAGGTATTACATTAAAACGCAATCGAATGTCCCTAATAGATCACCACATATTATTTTTCAACTGAAAATACAATAATATAGCAAACATTAGGTGTGTAATCAAAGTATTATGTTAAAAACCCTTCACATAGATAAGATTAAAGTCAAAATACATATATTCTCTTGAAATACAATAAAACTAATTAAATACTCACAGAATTACTTGTATTCAGTTAAAATAACTTATTATGCAATGAATCGTACTCTAAATGTCTGTACTCCATTTAAATTCAATGAAATACAATGAATAGCAGCAAAAACATCACTATTGAACTCAAATTCATTCATATGTCATAAATTGGACCCTAAAAGAACCTATTCTCTTAAAATTGATCGATATACTAACAAATAGATGTGTAATTATAGGTATTACATTAAAATACAATCAAATGTCTCTAATAGATCGCCAAATATCAACTTTAAATTGAAATACATCAATATAGCAAACATTAGGTGTGTAATCAGAGTATTATATTAAAAAACCTTCATATAGACAAGATTAAAGTCAAATTGCATATATTTTATTCAAATACATTAACAATTAATTGAGTACTCACACAATTGCTTGTATTCAGTTAAAATAACTTATTATGCAATGAATCATACTCTAAATGCTTGTACTCCACTTAAATTCAATGTAATGTAATGAATAACCACAAAAATATTTTTATTCAACTCAACTGCACTGATATGTTATAAATCAGTCCCTAAAAGAGTCTATTCTCTTAAAATTGATTATTATACTAACAAAAAGATGTATAAGTGTAGGTATTATATTAAAACGCAATCAAATATCCCAAATAGATCGCCACATATTATTTTTCGACTGAAATACAATAATATAGCAAACATTAGATGTATAATCGGAGAATTATGTTAAAAAATTTCATATAAACAAGATTAAAATCAAATTACATATATTCTCTTCAAATACAATAAAACTAATTGAATACTCATACTATTACTTGTATTCAGTTAAAATAATTTATTATGCCATGAATCGTACTCTAAATGCTTATACTCTACTTGAATTCAACATAATGTAATGAATTGCTGCAAAAACATCACTATTTAACTCAAATTCATTGATATATCATAAATCAGACCCTAAAAAAGCCTATTCTTTTAAAATTGATCGATATACTAACAAATAAATGCGTAATTATAGCAAATATTAGGTTTGTAATCAGAGTATTATGTTAAAAAAACTATCAATTAGATAAGATTAAAATCAAATTGCATATATTCTCTTCAAATACATTAAAAACTAATTGAATACTCACATAATTGCTTGTATTCAGTTAAAATAATTTATTATACAATGAATCGTACTCTAAATACTTGTACTCAACTTCAACTCAACGTAATGCAATGAATTGCTGCAAAAATATCACTATTCAACTCAATTGCATTGATATGTCATAAATCAGTTCCTAAAAGAGCCTATTCTATTAAACTTGATTGATATACTAACAAAAAAAAGTATAATTGTACGTATTAAATTAAAACGCAATTAAATATCCTTAATAGATCATTACATATCACTTTTCGACTGAAATATAATAATATAGCAAACATTAGGTGTATAATCAGAGTATTATGTTAAAAAACTTTCATATAGATAAGATTAAAGTCAAATAGCATATATTCTCTTCAAATACAATAAAACTAATTTAACACTCATACAATTGCTTATATTTAGTAAAAATATTTTATTATGCAATGAATCGTACTCTAAATACTTGTATTTCACTTGAATTCAATATAATACAATAAATAGCTGCAAAAACATCACTACTAAACTCAAATTCGTTGATATGTCATAAATCAGGCCCTAAAAGAGCCTATTCTTTTAAAATTGATTGATATACTGACAAATAGATGCGTAATTATAGCAAACATTAGATTTATAATCAGAATATTAAGTTAAAAAATCTTCTTATAAACAAGATTAAAATCAAATTGCATATATTCTCTTCAAATACATTAAAAAATAAATTGAATACTCACACAATTACATGTATTCAGTTAAAATAACTTATTATGCAATGAATCGTACTCTAAATGCTTGTACTCCACTTGAATTCAACGTAATGCAATGAATAGCCGCAAAAACATCACTATTCAACTCAACTACATCGATATATCATAAATAAATCCCTAAAAAAGCCTATTCTCGTAAAATTAATTGATATACTAATACAAAAAAATATAATTGCATGTATTCAGTTAAAATAACTTATTATGTAGTGAATCGTACTCTAAATGCTTGTACTCCACTTGAATTCAATGTAATACAATGAATAGCCGCAAAAACATCACTATTCAACTCAACTGCATTGATATATCATAAATAAATCCCTAAAAGAGCCTATTCTCTTAAAATTAATTGATATACTAATAAAAAAAATATAATTGGAGGTATTAAATTAAAAAACAGTCAAATGTCCCTAATAGATCGCCACATATCATTTTTTGATTGAAATACAATAATATAGCAGACATTAAGTGTGTAATCAGAGTATTATGTTAAAAAACTTTCATATAGACAAGATCAAAGTCAAATTGCATATATTCTCTTCAAATATAATAAAAACTAATTGAATACTCACACAATTGCTTGTATTCAATTAAAACAACTTATTATGCAACGAATCGTACTCTAAATAATTGTACTCCACTTGAATTCAACGTAATGCAATGAATAGCTGCAAAAACATCACTATTCAACTCAAATTCATTGATGTATCATAAATCAGACCCTAAAATGGCCTATTCTTTTAAAATTGATCGATATACTGACAAATAAATGTGTAATTATAGGTATTATATTAAAAAGGCAATCAAATGTTCATGATAGATCGCCAAATATCAATTTTAGATTAAAATACATCAATATAGCAAACATTAGGTTTGTAATCAGAGTATTATGTTAACAAACCTTCATATAGATAAAATTAAAATCAAATTACATATATTCTCATCAAATATAATAAAAACTAATTGAATACTCACACAATTGCTTGTATTCAGTTAAAATAATTTATTATGCAATGAATCATACTCTAAATATCCGTACTCCACTAGAATTCAACGTAATGCAATGAGCAAAAACATTATTATTCAACTCTAATTAATTGATATGTCATAAATCAGACCCTAAAAGAATTTATTCTCTTAAAATTGATAGATATACTGACAAATAGATGTGTAATTATAGGTTTTACATTAAAATACAATCAAATGTCCCTAATAGATCGCCAAATATCAATTTTAGATTGAAATAATCCCGTCGGAACTCCGCTACTAAGCGTGCTTGGGCGAGAGTGGTACTAGGATGGGTGACCTTCTGAGAAGTCCTCATTTTGCATTTTTTTGGAATAAAATCATGTGAGTTGAGGGTGCTTGGGCGGGAGCAGCACAAAGATGGTTGACGGGCTGAAAAGCCATTGCGTTCACTGCTTTTTCAAAAAATTATTTATGAATAAATCATTTTTATTTCAGGGCTCGAATTCTGTCAGGAGAATACAATGCCAAAATTGGGCGACAGCATCCCGGGTGATCTAAATAGAATTCAGTAAGTAAACTCACAAGTTCGACCATACCATTACTAAAGCACTGGATCCCATCAGAACTTCGCAGTTAAGCTTGATTTGGCGAGGGTAGTACTAGGATAGGTAACCTCCAAAGAAGTCCTTGTGTCGCATTTTTTTTTGGAGAAAATTCAAGTGAGTTAAGCGTGCTTGCGCGAGAGCAGCACCCGGATGGGCGACGTGCTGAAAAGCCGTCGCGTTGTGCCTGTTTTTCAGAAAATCATTTACGAATAAATAAATTTTATTTAAGGGCTCGAATTCCATCAGGAGAATACAAAGCCAAAATTGGGAATTCGAGAAGCAAGACTCATGGGTGCGACCATAGCAGCACTAAAATACCGGATCCCATTAGAACTCCGCAGCTAAGCGTGCTTGGCTGAGAATAGTACTAGGATAGGTGATCTACTGGGAAGACCTTCTGTTACATTTTTTTTGAAAAAAATCATGAGTTGAGCGTGCTTTGGCGGGAGCAGCGCCAGGAAGGGTAATCCGGTTATACCCTCACATGAAGCAATTCCTATCCTTAAGGAAATTGCTGACGTGTTCCTGAAAGATTTTCCTGACTGTTTACTCCCGATGCGCGATATTCAGCATGATTCCATCTGTGTCGTGGTTGATCGATTTTCTAAGATGGCATACTTTCTCTCTTATTCTAAAACATCACATGCTTCCAAGATCGCTCACTTATTTGTTGATGAGGTAGTTAGACAGCATGGGTTGCCAAAGTCAATGGTGTCTAATCGAGATACTAAATTTACCAGTTATTTCTGAAAAACTCTGTAGCATCTCCTCAGTACAAAACTTAAATTTTCCACGGCCTTTCATCGTCAAACAAATGGACAAATAGAAGTAGTTAATAGAAGTTTAAGGAATCTACTTCATTGTTTAGTGGGAGATAATGGAAGAAATTGGGACTTTATCTTACCTCGTGCTGAGTTTGCATACAATAATTCTGTCAATAGGTCTGTAGGCATGAGTCCATTTAAAATTGTGCATAGTTATAAGCCTAGAGTTCCTGTAGATCTTATTCCATTACCTATGCATGCTAGGATGTCTGAGTCAGCTGAGTCATTTGCACAGCATATTAGAGAATTGCATAAAGAGATCAGCAATGACACTTATAAGAAATTAGCAGATTATCATAAAAGAATGCAGGAATTTTCAGAAGGAGATTATGTGCTGATTCGGGTTCGACCCGAGCGGTTCCCATCTGAAACTGTTAAGAAGTTACAAACTCGCGGAGCTGGTCCTTTTAGAATTTTAAAGAAAATTGATTCGAACGCGAATATTATTGATTTACCACCAGAGTATGGTATCAGTTCAACTTTTAGCATCTCAGACTTAGTGGCATACAATGAGCCAACAGTAATACCCAATGATCCGTTTGAGCCTTTATTACCTATTGAGAGTAAATCCTTACCCGAGTGTCCACCAGCCAAATTCACTTATAAACAGGAGCAAATAGAGCAAATCCTTGATGAGCAGATAATTTTCACAAGAAATCGAGGATACCAGCATTATTTGGTTTGTTGGAAGGGTTTATCTCTATCTGAGGATTCATGGATTACGAGAGATGAGCTACAGAGACTTGATCCAGATTTGCTAGAGAGATATCACAGCAGAGAGGACCCCTACTCGACAGAGTCAAGTCTTTCCCACTATGGGAGAGTTGGTGGGGACACCACGATCGACCGTCGATTCATTCCTAGCAGAATTTACCGTCAACCACCGAGATCTAGCCATGCTGCTTCGATCTGAATTGATTGACTATTAGGACAGATTGGGAAAGATGGATGCTGCGGATCGCTGACTCGATGGATTGGAAATCTCCTATTCATTCTGATTGATTGGAGATTCTATTTTGGGATGATTTTATTTCTCGCTTTTATTTTGTATTAGTTGTTTTTATTTCGGTAATCATTATTTTAGGCATGTTATCTAGTATTTTCTTGTTTGTGTGAGAAATTTATTACATTATGTATTTTTCTTTATTGAGACAGTTTATATGGAGGTCTATATAAACGCCTCCTTATTACTCTTATTTTCTAATACTAAATAAATTTAAGTTGTATTTTCCCTTGAGGATTATTTGATTCTGGAATGAATCGATATCCTGGATAGGGAAGGGCCTGGACCTTGGGTGAGAATCCCTAAACTCCACCCACTCTAGCTCTTCACTCCGGGTTCGATTCAATTCATCTTGCACCCTCAGCATTCGTCTCGACTCATTCTCATTCACTCTGCCTGTTTGTTTGCGTTCTTAAATCTAGCTCGCCAATTCGACGTGATCACGTCGTTAGGTTTCCACATCACCGATGACGCGCCTGCGCCGACTCCCGCGCCGACTACGGCT
The DNA here is from genome assembly GCA_019297695.1 of Apostasia ramifera. Taxonomy (NCBI): domain Eukaryota; kingdom Viridiplantae; phylum Streptophyta; class Magnoliopsida; order Asparagales; family Orchidaceae; genus Apostasia; species Apostasia ramifera. Next base: position 49,567 of record JAEMOT010002036.1, on the reverse strand, counting down.
ACGCGAGTACACAGCTCCGCTCGCCGCCGCCNCGCCCGCTTCGCTTGCGCCCGCACGTCTGCTTCGCTCGTGCTCGCCTCGCCCGTGTGCCTGCCTTGCCCGCGTCAGCGCAACAGCGCACCCGCGCGTCCGTTTCTCGGGTCCGAGCGCCGGCCTCATCCTATTTGGGAGTATTACATTTTGGTCCCTAAATTTTCTGGTTCAGGTACGAATTTCAGCAAAACCTTTAATCTGGTAAAATCGAATAATCTAGATTTTTTTACTCACTTGTGATTTGCTCGAACTTGTCCCGCCTGTGCGATCTTTCATTATTGAGTGATTTTCAATTACTGTTGGTTAAATATTGTGAGATCCCTAATCCTGTTCTTTGTTTCTGACTTGTTGAAAATCAGATTGCGCCCTAATCTAAATTGGTAATTTCTCAATTACCTTCAATCTGATTTATTTAAAATTTTAAAAGTAATTGGTTTGCTGGCTTAATTAATTTCTCAGTCATCACAAAATTATTCTCTGATATTCAAGCATTAGCTTGTGAAAATCTGCTTTATAAAATTGCTGATCTCTAAACTGCATTGTCATTCATCCGTCCCGCATCAGTAATTACTTGAAAGACTTCTTTACAACATACAATGACGGCATCTACTACTGAAGCAGAGTATATAGCACTTACTAAAGGAATTAAGGAAGCTATTTGGTTGAGAAGTTTGATTGAAGACTTGGGGCTGTATTAGGATCGTTCAGTCATTTATTGTGACAATTAGAGTGCTTTACATCATGCTTGAGACTAGATGTATCACGAAAAAACTAAAGATATTGATGTTAGATATCACTTCATTAAAGAGAAAATTGAATGAAGTGATATTTCAATATTAAAGATCCATACAGCACACAATCCTGTAGATAAGCTTACCAAAGTTATACCACTTGACAAGTTCAAGCTTTGCTTGGGCTTAATTGGTATTTGCAGCTACTGATGCCCTTCGGATTTTTGAGAGAGGAGAAGGATTGGTGATTTGATTATTGATATCCACTTTGTTTGACAAGTTCAAGAATTCAACATAAAAAGGAGCGGTTAAAATTATTTAAAATTTAATATTATTTCTTGAATTTAATTTAAATTTCAAGATTGAGATATCTTTTGAGGAAAAGATGGACAATTTATTAGAATGTTTAGCACTTATATTTTGGATATATATTAAATCAAATATTTGAAATATTTGAAATATTTGATTTAATACATATTATATAAAAATAATATAAAAACCTTTTAATAAGGGTTTTGACGTGGATTAAAAAGAGGACAGCCATTTGAGAAGAAAAAGAGCAAGAAAATTTAGGGAGAGAAGAAGAGAAAAGAAACAGAGAAGTAAATTTAAAGAAATGAAGACAAATAATGTGAATTTGATTCACATGAAGGAAGCTGAGCTTAGCGATGATTTAGAGGCCTTTGGTTAACATCTCATTCTTTCTACTTCTTGAATGAAATATTTTTCTTTAGTGAGATCTATCTTGATTCTCCTTTTGGATTGTAAAAAGGCTTTGATTCTCATTTGTTTGTCTTTATTTATACTTGATCTTCATAGTGTATATTTGGTTTCTCTTCAGCCCATGGAAGTAGGCTATTTCATAGCCAAATCAAGTAAATCTTAAGTGTCATCTTGCTTTCTTTCTAAATTAAGTAAATCTTGTGTGGTGTGTTTGACTTTTCTCTTTAATTAAATCTTGGCAAGATTCTCTTTTTCATATTGAATTAAAAATTTTGTTCTTACAATACAAAAGGACCACTGACAATAAACTCTAATGTTTGATAACTATGAATATCAAGATGAAGGTGTGATGCAACTGCAAAGGGATACTAATCGAACTTGTTAACATTGGAATTTAAAGTCTATAACTAATAGACTTAAGTGCCATGCCTTACTAGTCACAGATATAAAGGTGTTGTTTTGTTCAAGAGAAATACTTCCATACACTGAGTACATATTTTAATTTTATAACTTTTATCACATGGCATTACATGATTAGAATAAGTTTCTAATAACTGCATTTTTTTGGATAGAATTTAATAACTGCATTTACAAATGTTCCAATCATATAATGCCATGTGACGAAACTGTAGAATTCAGGTATGCACTTTTGTATATAAGTATTGTTTTTGTTAAAAGATTCAGAGTGAACCGCAATTATTTATGATATGACTATTGATGATAACGATGATGCATATGCAGGATTAGTTCCAAATACTGGATTTCAGAACATATTTAGTTCTCAGTAGACTTGAATCAGCAGATTTTAAATCAATATCTTTGACATACCTGCTCAAACTCAACTAGATGAAACCCTGCTGTTGCAGGCATTAATGTTCTATGAATTAGAACTTCGAGATTTCATTCAGATTGAACCTAACCCACAGACTAGTTTGACGCCGCTACTAGTAAATGGCACAATGTGCGGAACCAAGATCAAGTTAATTATCATGTATTTCTATTTAAGTGGTAGGAAAAACATAGAAGGAAACAGACCAACCATTCAGATGTACAAAAGAGAACGAAAAAAATATCAAAAATATCATTGAACAATGAGAATCACATACGAGAGTATCACGACATCGATTGAAAAGATGCTGTAACTCAACCATGGATTCTTAAATCACAACTCTATGCAAACTCCTCTGAAAGAGCAGAATAACATGCAAAATCCAGCTTACTATAAAATTTATTACAAGTTTATGAGGGCAAAAGACCAAAAATGCCCCACATAATGCTGTTCTTATGACCACACGGGGACTTATCAACCACAGAGTGAAGACAAGTTCAAATGGCAGAAACCAAGCAGCTAAACGCAAAAATAATGAAAATTTCAGGGACAAGAGCCATCCCTCATACCAGAACTAATGAAAATTAAAGAAAATTTGCTGGAAATATAGACATACCAGTTGCAGAAGCTCACCCATGGGTATTCAACGCTTCCCACACCAGATTCCTGGGTGCTGGATTCTCCAAACTGCGAGCTTTTAGTGCAGCAGCCCTCAGAGTTCCCAGAGTCCTCTTGTTTGCTTCCCAGAAGCTGGTGCTCGAGTAATGCAGCTTGTGCTTCTTGCAGAGCTCCCAGACAAGTGGAGCAACTCGGCGGAGATGGCACCTCGGCAATCGAGGGAACAAATGGTGCTCCACCTGGAACTGCAATCCTCCATGAAACCAATCCATCCATGGGGAGCAGGAGATGTTGAGAGTCCCTATTGTCTGCTTCTCGAACCAGTCATTGCCCTGTGGCTTACCAACATAAACACTGGAAGAGAAATGATTCAGACAGAATTGAACATGTTGAATCCCAGTGATAACAAAGCTGGCAACAACGAACATCAACCTTTCTCCCCAATTAGGTAGGAAGGAAACCAGGTAAGGGTACCAGATCCAAAAGAACATCACCCCGGCAATTTCCTGCCATCTGTCTTGCACCTTCTTTTTAGATAGGAGGTGAATTACAGACTGGGCAAAGAGATTTACCCTTGCGAAGCACATAACTGGGTAGAAGGTCAAGTGCTGGTGGCTTATGAGGAACCTCGAAACAGAGTCGAAGGTCATCGTCCTCTCGTAGAAGTAGGAAGTGATGGATTGGAAAAACTTCGAGGAAACAGCGAAGAGAGGCATGTGCTGTAGATCGGGATCGAAATCAAGGCTATTGCAGGCAATGTGGTGGGCATTGTGGTTCCTCTTCCACCATCCAATGCTTACACCGGCAAGACAATTCCCGGAGACAATCTGGGCCAATCGATTGAGCCGAGGGCTGATCATGACGTTGTAGTGGCCGGAATCATGCCCCATCCACCCAGACTGGATCCAGAGGAAACCCATCATCCCGCCGGCGGCGAGATGCGCTAACAGGCTTTCCGTGCCGACAACGAAGTAGACGGCGACGGAAAATAGAGCGAACATCAGGCAGAAGGAGAAGAGCACTCCATGGCCCTTCTTGTCGTAGAGGCCGAACTTAGCGATCTCGGAAACTAGGCGTCGGTAGTCCTTGGAGACCTCGGAGACACGGTAGTCGGACAGATGGTACCCGACGAAGAATCGATCAAGATGCTTCCAGGCAGATGCCGGATGGAAGGCGACGAATGCGTCGGTGACGTCCTGGCCGGCAAGGTTGAGCAACGGGAGCTCACCTCCGGGATGGTGCTTCACCCAATCGGTGACGTTGTAAACCTTTCCCTGGATCGAAATCCACAGATCCGAGGGTGAACTGTGCTTCCGGAGCTCCTCCGACGCAATGTAGCTCTTTTTCTCTGTTTCCATGTCCATTGATCACGAAGGATTGTCGTTGATCCTACCTTGAGCCAAAATTGCAGATCTAAGAACTGAATCCCCAAGGAAGAGAAGTGCTAGAGGGAGGCCGATCCCCAATCTCTTCTCTTTTTCTCTCTCTAACTGGTAGAGAAGAGAGCAAGAGAGAAGAGAGTGAAGGAGAGGAAGACAAGCAGGAAAACCCTGAAAATAAAAAGAACGACTCTGTTTATTATTATTTAAAAAAAAATCACAATATTTTTGGACACTACATAATATCGCATCTTTACATTTACTTCATTGTCCCTTTGTGCAATTCACTTTGACATTTGATTCAATTAGTTTCAAGAGCCTTGCTTGTTATAAATATTTCACTTATTTCAAACGTATTTATATATTAGATTCAGCTATCAAAAAAAAAAATTTAATTTATGTATTAGAGTTACTTAAAAAAATTTATATATTAGATTCAGCTATTAAAAAAAAAAATTATATATTAGAGTTAGGTAAAATTAAAGTTGTAAATGAAGGAAGGATGACACTAAAATAAAACTCAAATTTTGAAGATCTACATGCCACAATATAATTTCTTTGTACCAGCTGCAAGTAATATCTCAGAGACCTTCAAGCAATTTACCCGTGATAGGCCAAATACCACGTTTGGCTGCACTATATGGCTCGGCTGATGGATCGTTTGTCCGTCGATTCCGTGATTATGGGACCCGCTTTAACAGGCTGGCATGCAGGGACTTGTCGCATAATGGAAGACCAACAAAAGATAATCACCCACCGGCAACGTGCTCGAGGAGTGAAAGGTGGGCGTGAGGGTGAAAACCAATTTGGGATTTTTTTTTTTTTTTTTTAATTTAATCTCTGGCGAGTGGCGAACTGGCGATTACAATTTTATTTTATTTTCCTAAAATATATAACGTTCACGTGATATCAAGTTTTAAGACCTCGTGATCCTTAAATAAAATCCTATTAGGAGATCATCACGAGAGCCATCAAAATTGATTAACATATTAATGACCTATATTATATCTTTTTAGAATCATCAAAAATATATATCATGTTTCTTATTTATTTATTTATTTATTTATTTTATAATTAATTTCTTAAGCTTAATTTAGTTGAAAAAATAATTTAAAATAATTTATAATCTTTTAAAAAAAATGTATAATATAAAATAAAATAATTTAATCATATTAAAAATTATGTTGGACGTAAAACAAAATTAAATAATTTATTAAAAATTGTGTTTTTTGTAAAAATTAAAAATTATATTATATGTAAAATAAAGTGATTGTTTAATATTATTATTTATTTAGGATGAGATAAAAAATAATTTTTAAAATTATATATAATTTTTTGTAGTAATTATTTTAATTATGACTAAAATTTTTAAAATAAAAGATTTTGCATATTTATTTTCAAATACTGTAATGTAATTTTATAAATATAGCCCTAATTTATTATGTTGTATAAAATTAAGATATTATTGTATACATTAATGTGATTGACACATAAATCATAAACACAACTTTTTTTTACGCATTATGAAATGAAATTCTAAATCTCTTTCGCCACTTTTGCGTCTCCGCTGCTGTCATGAAATACTTCCTATTTCAAACGTCGAAGATTTTCTTTTTCAGATAATTATTGGATTGATTTATGATACAAATATGATAGAATGTGAAAATATTAATTAATTTTAAAAAAAGTTAGAATAGAAGAAAATTTCATTTAAATTTGGATAAATGTGACTAGAATGAAACTCTATGTAAATATTTCAAGAAATAGCTCTGAATATGATAAATTAAGATCTACCATGCTTGTGCTACTCATTTCATTCACCTTCACACGATAACCCAGATTGCTTCTCTCAGGCATCCAAGTCAGCCAAATGGCATCAAGCCATGGCTAAGGAATTTAATGCCGTTTTATCAAATTCATCGTGGTCTCTTGTGCCCTATTAACACAAATATGAATGTCATTTTTTGTAAATGGCTTTTAAAGTTGAAATACAATCGTGATGGCACCATTTCCTGTCATCACATGAATGCCTATCTTGTTGCCCATAGTTTTGAACAAAAGAAAGGAATCGACTATGATGAAACTTTCAATCCTGTTATAAAAACCGATCACCATCTGAATTATTCTTACTTTAAACAGTTATTGTTGACGTAGGATGTGGGGGTCCCAGGAAACACCAAAGAGAAAGAGAGTTCCGGGAGACGGCGGCGCGCAATAAGGGGGTGAGCCTGTTAATAAAAGCTCAAGGAGAGAACTAGCTCAGAAGCAACCAGAGAAGCACACAGAGATTTAAGGTGGTTCAGGGAAGAAATCCCCTACGTCCACCGGTCGATCAGCAGAAAAAATTCACTAACAGGAAAAAGTATCCCTGAAGGCTTATACAAAATGCTTTCTCAGGAAGAAGAAGAAGGAGAAGAAGAGGAAGGAGAAAAGAGAGAGCTCCTCAGTTGGGGCTTTGTTACAAAGAGATCAGAATATCCGAATCCCAGAGCCTGAGTCCTGCCTCGCTTCTTTTGTCTGTCTCTGTGTCTCTATGTGTGTCTAAGTATCTCCCTGTGTTGGCTGGGACTGTTCAACGGTTTTTATAGCTGTATGGCATGCGTAGCTTTACCCTGGTTTTCCAGAGAAAAGGTGATGGGCAAGCTCTGAGCGCCGTTCGTCTGTCACCGGAGAGGTCCGCAGCTGTACGAGGAGGATGATAGCTTTTAATACTGGTACATTTTCTGGGGAAGAGTGCCCGTACGGAGAGCGGCGGTGTTAGGTGAAGCAGATTGTGACGGGCGGTATTCCGTATCCTCGTGCTCGAGGTCACCAGATTTGTCCTGGGATATCGAGAATGAGGTTAGGCTGAACCCTCGTGTCCGATGTTTGACCTGGTCAAGAGTCCTACAAAACCTGAAGCTGAGTCAGCAAATTAATCAATCTAATGGAGGCCAGCCAGGCGCCACGTGTTCGGTCAGGATGCAGCGCAGGAACCACGTGTTAACATCAGCCCCCCGCATTGTCAGGGCGCGAATATTGATATGGGTCCTGGAATGTGAACCGTCGCGAGGGTAGACGCGTTGCCCAAGGCCTGCAAGTATAAGATGGGGGCGGCGCCTGCCGCTTCGCATTTCCCTCTTTTGCCTATTGAGTTTTGCAAGAGGGTGAGAGCCATTACGGAGATGGCGGAGAGAAAGTGGATGATCGCGTCTGGCTTCTCTAAGAAAAGAGCCGAAGCACCTCCGGTCGACGCTCCTCCAGGGAAGAAGAGACTTCCAGAGGTACCCGAAGGGTCGCCGAAGCCGCCGGAGGCAGTTGCGTCTTTGGAGGTAGAAGTTCCCACAGCTAGGGTTGCCGTCGCTCTGGCGCAGACGTTGGAGTCTCTCCAGAGTTCGGCGAGTGCAGAAGCCGCGGAAGTGGTGGTAGTTTCTGATTCTCCAGTCAAGCCGCCTCCGAAAGTTAAGGAGTTAAATGAGGTGGTCTTGGTAGGAGAAACACCTACTGGAGAGAAGCTGGCGCCGGGGAAGATCATGCTCAAGGACGAAGAGTTTGAGCGGCTCTTTTCCGGGCTTGGGGGCTTTTCTGAAGGTGAGGGGGAGCCATTCCTTGTTGTTGGTAGGCCTACTCCCCTAGGAGCCCCAGTTCCTGCTGCGAGTAAGAGGAAGTCCTTCCTCCTCTCTCTCCCTCCGTTAGATCTTGGCGGTGAGGAGGGGAAGAAAGAAGGAGGTGCTAAGGAAAAGAAGGGAGAGTCTCTCCTCACTGCCTCTGGTACTGGAGGGTCAGAGGCGGAGAAGGTGATGAAGAAGAAAGGAGAGCCCCCCCCAGCTGTCTCCAGCGCCCCTTTTGGTACTGAGGGGGCCTGGAGTATGCTGGGAGACCGGCTATGTGAGATAAGGCGGGCAGAGGAGAAGATCTTGGGGAACACCTCCGAAGTCCTGGAGGTGATAAAATCTCTGAAGGGCAAGGAGGATGTGGAAGCCCGCTGCCTCCGAGAGGTGAGGGAATTGGAGGGCGCTTTGTCTCAAGCTACAGAGCGCTCTTTGGCTGATCAGAAGGGACAATTGGGGAAGATGTACCAAATGGAAGATAGGTTAGCTTCCCTAGCCCAGGTTAATGCCGAGTGGGCTAACAAAAGTGAGATTGCGAGAGGAGAGTTTAATCGCAATCTGGCGGGTGTGAATCAGGCCCACTCCGCCCATGTCAAAGACCTCCAAAAAAGAACAAAGGATTTGGACGACGATAGGGAGGCTTTGAGGGAGGAGAGAAGGAGGTTAAGGGAGGAGCTGACTAAGGCCAGGGTGGCCTCGTCAGGGGCAAAGGAGGCGGCCTTCGAGGCTTGTCGCCGGGAGGAGTTGCTGAAATCTGAAGTCCGCTCTCTGCGGGCCTTGGTGGAGAATAGCTTTGGATGGCAGGGGCGACGCATAGAGGACCTGGAGGAAACTGTGAGGAGGGCGGTGAAAATTGTCAGTGCCTCACCGGTGGGTCGCCATGCGCAGCACCAGGCTGCCTTTGATGCTCTTCTGCAGACATTGGTTGATGTAGGTACCTTGAACCAGGAGAATATCAGGGACCCAGCGGTTCTTCCCTTCTGTGGTCCTAAAAGGCCAGACAGGTTCTTCGATGTTGGGAGTTGTCCCCCAGACGAGATTCCTCCACCAAGGTCCTACGCGGGTTGGGGAAGTTGGCCTCCTCTGCGCAGGACTTCGGGAGAAAGCCCTGCGACTCCTCTGGAAGCCAGGTGGTTAGGCCGACGCGATCCTCCTGGAAGTCTGCAGCCTGAGCGTCAGCTGAGTCAGAGGTGATGGGTCCTCCTCCTCAACTAGCTCTTCAGTCTGATAAGGGAATCCTCCCCCTTTACGGCATCTGAAGGGTCCTCTTTTCAAATAGATGACCCCAAGAAGAAATTCAGAGAAGAGGTGGTCCCTCGGAGGGGAGGTCCCTTGGTCAGGAGGAGCCCTGGTTAAGAGGTCTGAGTTCGTCAGACCAGGTGTTTAAGTTCTGAAGCCTTGTATCTTTCTTTGTTTTTCCTGTACTCATGAGAGGAACATGTGAGGACAAAGAAGGAAATTGTAACAAATTCTATCATTAATGAAATGCATTTTCCTTCTCAAAAGCTTGCTGTGAATGAATTCTTGTTTTGTATCTCTTCTTTCGTGCTTTGAAACAGGTACCACGAAGTCTCAGAAGAGAATACATGAATCCATAAAGGAAGGTAAAGAATTCAAAAAGTAAAGAAAAATTCTAAGTAAAAGAGATGAATTAGCTACCCTCGAACCCGCGTGGACGATATAGGAATATCGAACACCAGGGAAAGAATAATCTTCCCTCGAACCCTCGTGCACGATATGAGAGTATCGAACACCAGGGAAAGAATAACCTTCCCTTGAACCCTCTGCACGATATGAGAGTATCGAACACCAGGGAAAGAGTAACCTTCCCTCGAACCCTCGTGCACGATATGAGAGTATCGAACACCAGGGAAAGAGTAACCTTCCCTCGAACCCTCGTGCACGATATGAGAGTATCGAACACCAGGGAAAGAGTAACCTTCCCTCGAACCCTCGTGCACGATAGTAGGATTCTGTTGACGATGTACGACGGGATGGGGAGGAGTGATGCTTCGTAAACCGTGCGTCGCTTCGAGACCCGTGCACCGCTTCGATTCCTGGGATTTGTCAGAGGGTACGAGCGGTCTGATGATGCTCGTGCGCTGATCAAGGAGATCAGACGGTCGGAAGGCGGAGGATCACGGTTTGCTTCCTATAAAGGCCTTTTTAGGAGGGAACGATGCGCCTCGCCTTCCTTCCAAACCCTAAGTTCAAAAGAAAACACTCGTTCCGTCCGTTTGAAGGAAACCGAACGATGGGAGGGAGAGAAATCGAGTGGGCCGAACTGGCCGAGCAATTTCAGAAGGATACTAGCTACCAGGAGTCCCTCATGATGGAACATAAGGTACTCAACACGACCAAAGAGTTTAGGGGGAACCCCCTCTTGATGGTCATCCCGCCTACCGCCGACCTCCGGCCAAACAATCCCCCTGAGGGGGCGGTGTGCGTATACAGGGCGCAAGTGGAGTACGGTTTGATGATGTCGCCGCAACCAGAGTTCAAGGAAGTCTTGAACTCATTCCAACTTATGCCAGCACAACTTTCCCCAAACGTCGTTGCCTGTAATGTATTCTTTCCTGAAGCTGCTTCAAGCCAGGGGGATAGCATGGAGCCTGACGCTGTTCAGGAGTTTGTTTAGTTGGATGACGGTTCAAGGGTACGGGGGGTGCCTGGCCTTGCGGTCGAGGACGAGGAAGGCGATGTTTTCAGGGGCCAGTAGTTCCCATTCGGACTGGAGGGATTTTTACTTTTTCGTAGGCGGGGATTTGGGGATCCCCTTGACGCCTGGAGTTTGCCCTACCGAGTTCATCGGTGACGCCCAATGGATGGCCGGGACGTCCGTCCATAGGAACCTGGAAGCTTTGAAAGGGCAGAGCTGGCCCCTGAAAGACTTCCTAAAGCTGGTGAAGAATGATGTGTCACTGTATGCCAAGTCACAGGGATACACCATCTTCAAGGAGGTTGCTCCCCCTCCTAGGACAGTCCTGATGAGGAGGGCTAGAAAGGGGCAGCCTCCCGCCGTCCAACTCAGCAAACAGGTTGCCGGAGTGGAAGGGGAGGAAGAGGCAGAGGTCCCAGAACCGGTCTGCTGCGGGATACCCATTGACGTGGTGTCCTCGCCGGATGACTCTGGAGATGATAAGAAAACTCTTGCCGAGGTGATGGAAGAAGCAGGTAAAGGAAAAGAACATGCATCATCGGCCAAGCCTAAGGTAATGCGGGGATTACCATAGGAGAAATGGGGGGGAAGAAGAGGCCAAAAGTGGTCAAGGAAAGGAGAGGGTGGAGGTGCCTCGTCCGGAAGAGGAAGTAGTGGCACCTCCTGTCAGGCTTTGATCCCCAGCAAAGCCCTTAGAAAGAGGAAGAGTCCCTCTGATGGGAACAACCCAGAACCCCCTTCGAAGAAGGGGAAGAGCGCCAAAGAGGGGAGGGACACCGGCGAAGGGCGCGAATGGGAGAAAAGCGTGGAGCCCCCGCTATGTACCAACTTCACCGGGGAGTTTGCAGGTGAAGGAACGAAGGTTATCGTGAGTGCGACGGAAGGGGAGAGAAAGATGACCGTCGTCTCACAGCAAACTTCGAGCCAGTTCAACCCTGTTCGAGGAGATCTGGGACTGATCCTGGGGGGAGGACTGGCGACCGGGGATCTGGAAGAGAAGTTGGAAAGGTCCTCTACGATGGATCTTTATGCCCAGATGGCTAACAGGGTGGCGACGGTAAGGACTCATTCTCCTTCTTCTGGCTAATTCTCTGTAGATGCTGATCTTGCCTCCATTGTAGGTGCTCGCCCGTTTGCCCTTGGTTTTGAATAGGGCTCTGAGGGTGGAGGAGCAGATGCTGGATCAGACCGGCCAGCTGCATCGTCAGAATGAAGAAATCGAAGCCCTGAAGGTCCAACTGGCGATGGAGTCTTCTCCGCACAATGTCCTGCAGGAGGAATTCGCAGTTTACAAGTCTGCGATGAGTGCGCTGAAAGCAGACAATAAGGCTTTGCGGAGAAGCTGTGCAAGACTGATGGAGACAAGGAGGCTGCGGGGTGGTTCTGTTGCGGCGGTGAAAGCCTACAAAACGAGCTTACCTTGCAGGAAGGAACGGTTAGACGGGATCAGGCGGGCCTTGGAAGGATTGGCCTCCACTTTGATCCAAGAAGGCAAGGTTACTGCTGCCGATCTTGGAGAAATGGATCCTTTTCCTTGCATGGCCGTAGATCCAATTTATAAGGAAGGAGGGTTCGACTTGACCGACGATACCATCCATCGATTTTTTGACCTCTTGGACGGAGTCAGTGAAGGTTGATCTCTTTCCTTATAAAATGATGTAATCCTTCTTGTAAATTTTGAAAAATGAATAAAAAGAAAGTTTGTTTCACATACCTGTTTATTCTGCTGTGTATGAGATATATAAGTACCTTTTTGTAAGATTGAGATGTCCAGACTGATTCTGAAAAAAACTTGAAATAGATTTCCTGAATCTTGTAATAGATGGGCTCAAATTTGGAACATATTGACTGTAATTCTGAAAGAAAAGCTTCCTAACAAGATAATAAGGAGCTTTTGAACCGCATAGTAGTTAAGTTTAAGTTTGGAACTCCATGAAATCCATACAGGAAGAGGAATATTGTGATAGTCAGAGTGGATCCCGCCCAAAAGGTGTCTTTGATCCGATGCCACAAGGGCTTGAACGCCTGAAACATCTTGTACGATGTTTATACTTGTGACAAGGGTTGGGGATCCCCGTTGGTAGAACTATAGACATTCCTTTGTGAATCTACACAATAGAAAAGTAGTGATAGTAGTGGAGATCCTGCCTAAGGGGAGTTATCTGACCCAATGCCAAAAGAACTTGTTCGTCTGAAACATTGTGTACGATGTTTGTACTTAAGGCAAGGGTTGACCCTCTTGGAATGGCAGTTATCCTAGTGGGAAGCGAAGGCACCATGCTTAGGGGGGACCTGTATCGTAATTCGATATCAGGGACAGCCCTAAGGTTACGGGCAGGCCTTCAGACCTTCCGCTGGCCAGGTGGGCTTATGGAAGGGTCCCAGATGTTTGTAGGAACCCCGCCTGCCAGGCACTGCTAGGCTTGATGATCACTGTATTAGTGAAGGTTAGCGAGTATCATCGTGCGTGAGGTCCGGAACCTCGGACACGATGATTTGAGATTTGAGCGTTTAGATCATACCTGAGCGACGCTTAGGTCGTTATGAACGTCTCAATACATAGGGGCATAGGAGATATGTGTCCTGGAGTAATACAGAGAAATCCAGATGTCAGAGCGAAAGACGTATAAGGAGTATTTTGTGATGAGCTGCCCTTGGTTTTCAGGCAAAAAATTTCTTCAGGTCGTCCCCACTCCAACTCTTGGGGATTTGAATGCCCTCAGAAGTCATGAGGTAGTAAGCGTTAGGTCCAGCAACCTCGCGCACGATGTAAGGACCTTCCCAATTAGGCTCAAGCTTGGGAACCCCCAAGTTGCTGCCGGCGAGAAGTCGCCGCTTGAGGACTAAATCACCCCTGTTGAAAGTTCTGGGGTTAACCTTCTGATTGTAATATCGTCCTATCCGACGCTTGTGCTCCAGGCGTTTCAGTGCTGCCAGCTCTCTCTTTTGTTCCAGGAGGTCTAGATCGACCCTTCGTGAATCATCATTCTCATCTGCCCATGCCTGCAAAGCCTCGGGTTCGAAGCTAGCTGCAGCCTCTATTCTGGGGGAGAGGTGTTCCAGCTCAACCGGTATGACAGCGTCCATTCCATATGAGAGGGAGAAAGGGGACTCCTGAGTAACCTCGGAAGGGGCAGTATTGTAAGCCCAGAGAGCTCCTGGTAATTCTTCCGGCCAATGGGCCTTGGTGCCGTCTAGGCGCTTTTTCAAGATATTCAGAATGTTCTTGTTAGCGGCTTCCGCCTGACCGTTGGTGTGTGGATGCCAAACAGAAGCATACTTGAGGTTGATTTGGTATTCTCCGCAGAAATCATGGATCCTCTGATTGGCGAATGGAGTGTCATTATCTGTGATAATTACCATTGGTATGCCATACCTGCAGATGATGTTGGCCCAAAGGAAGTTTTCGACATTTTGAGCAGTGGGCTGAGTAAGTGGCTTAGCCTCAATCCACTTTGTAAAGTAGTCGACTGCAACTAGTATCCACTTGTAGCCCTTCATGGTCGTAGGCATTGGCCCTAAGAAATCCAGCCCCCAAATGGCGAAGGGCCAAGATGAGTTGATAGGCTTGAGGTAACCTGCACGTTGTCGTTGCATGTCAGCGTAGTACTGGCATTGAGGGCATTTCTCCACAAATACTTGAGCGTCCTTGTGAATGTTGGGCCAAAAGAAACCCTGGCGTAGGATTCGCATAACCAGGCTTCTGCCCCGGGCATGTGTTCCACATTCCCCTTGGTGTACTGCTTCTGTAACCTTTAAGGCCTCCTCTGGTCTCAAACATTTGGTGAGAGGCTTGGCGTAGGATCTCCTATAGAGCTCTCCGTCGACGAGGGTGTACTTGGCGCAAATAAGTTTTAGTTTTTGCGCCACTCGTCTGTCATCTGGCTGAGTCCCACTTTTTAAGTAATCCAAGATCCTGTCCATCCAGCAGGGCGGTTGCTCCTCAGAAGAGACTTCGGTGCATTCGAAACTAGGCCTTTCGAACACCTGAGTCCGGTGGAGGTCAGGGACCCCCTCTTTTGCGAGCCGGTCTGCCACCTGGTTCTCTTCACGGGATATGTGTGTCAGGGAGAAATCCTCGAATAGAGAGATTAAGGACTTGGCCAGTTGCAGATATTTCTTTAAAACCTTGTCCTTTGTCTCAAACGTATGGTTTACCTGATTGACGACCAGCAGGGAATCGCTGAATACTTGTATGCGCCTCACGGCCATGCTGAGTGCGAAGCTCAATCCTGCAATGAGGGCCTCATACTCTGCCTGGTTATTGGTCGCCTTGAACCGGAGCGTCACAGCCTGATGAAGCACAGCCCCCATTGGGCTGGTTAAGAGGATCCCAGCCCCCTGAGATTGCGACCCGGACGCACCATCAACATGAACCAGAGGTTTGCCAAGGTTTTGGCGGGTGGTGGCTCCGACATAGAGAACTCAGCGACGAAGTCGGCCAGGGCCTGAGCCTTGATTGCTGTCCGTGGGACAAACCTGATGTCGTACTCTCCTAGTTCGATAGACCACTTGATTAATCTTCCTGAAACCTCGGGAGTATGCAATATCTTTAGGAGTGGTTGATTCGTGACGACCTGAATAGTATGGGATTGAAAGTAAGGCCGCAGTTTCCTGGCAGTCGTGAGGAGGGCCAAAGCGAGCTTCTCCAGAGCGGGATACCGACTTTCAGTGTCTAGGAGCATGTGACTGGTATAGAAAATGGGATGTTGAGCCCCCTTCTCACTATCTAGGAGTACTGCCGAGACCGCAGTGTCAGACACTCCCAAATAAAGAGATAAGACCATACCTTCCTTTGGCGCTACTAATATCGGGGCCGAGGTTAGGTACTTCTTTAGTTCAGTAAAGGCAGCTTCACACCCGCTGTCCCATTGTCCTTTCTTATTGTTGCGCAAACACCGAAAGAATGGGGAACATCGATCGCCGGCTTTTGAGATGAATCTGCCCAATCTGTTGATCCGCCCTGCCAGCTTTTGGATCTCTTTCGCCGTCTTCGGAGAGGGCATACTTAGGATGGCTGATATCTTATCGGGATTGGCCTCTATCCCTCTGACAGAGACTAGATATCCCAAGAATTTTCCTGAAGCAGCGCCGAAGGTACACTTAGCAGGGTTAAGCTTAAGGTTGTACCTTCGGAGAGTGTCGAGCGTTTCCCGGAGATCACCAAGATGTTCTGTTAAGGTTTTGCTCTTGACTAGGACGTCGTCTACATAAGCTTCGAGGTTCCTCCCCCTTTGATTCCTGAAGACTGCGTCAATCATGCGCTGATAGATGGCACCGGCATTTTTGAGGCCGAAGGGCATGACCTTGTAGCAGTAGGTTCCATAGTCAGTGATAAAAGCTGTCTTCTCTTCATCCCCCTTGGCCATCCAGATTTGGTGATACCCGGAGAAGGCATCCAGAAAGCTCATAACCTCGTACCCGACGGTACGATCTACCATCGTGTTGATACGGGGGAGAGGGTAAGTGTCTTTAGGGCAGGCCTGATTCAACGACCTGAAGTCTACGAACATTCTCCACTTCCCACTAGCCTTTCTTACCATCACGACGTTGGTTAACCATCAGGGATATTGCACTTCCCTGATGTAACCGGCTCCTAGCAGCTTTGTGATTTTCTCTTTGATGGCATCCTGCCTTTCCCCTGCCATTACTCTCATTCTTTTTGCAACGGGGGTGACGGCCTGAGACACATTCAAGTGGTGTTCGCAAACAGCCCTGTCCATGCCTGTAACATCTTCAGGAGACCATGCAAAGACATCGATATAATCCGAAAGCAAGACAGTAACTTCTGCCTGCTGCTTCTCGTTCAGATAAGATGAAACATTTACAATTTTGAAAAAGCCTTCACCTCCTAAGGCTACACTGATAACCCCTTTCCTGCGGTGTGACCGGCTGTGTTTCTCTAGGATCCATTTGGTCGACCACAAGTTGTACCGCTATCTGAAAACAGCGGGTAGCTTGTCTCGCGTCTCCTCGGATGGTGACAACGCCACTGGAGGTCAGAAACTTCGCGCACAGGTGGGGCGTGGAAATCACCATCCCGAAGGAGTTTAGAGTTGTCCTCCCTAGGATGGCATTGTAGCCTGATTTAGCCCTGATAACTGCGAAGTTGACCATGCTCATAGCGTGGCCGTTGTCATCGCCAAAGGAGACAGGCAGAGTAATGAATCCCAGATGTTGGACCCTTTCACCGGAAAAACCGAGTAAGGTAGTCCCAGCGCGGAGGAGGTTAGCCTCTTTGAGTCCCATCTGGAGGAAGGCGGACTCAAACAGGATATCGGCGGTGCTCCCAGAGTCGAGGAGCACCCGCCGGACATCAAAATCAGCGATGCGGGCGGTGATCACTATCGGGTCGTTATGCAAGTTGCCCTGCTGGGGGAGATCTTCGCTGCAGAAGGTAAGGGGGATGGATGAGGCATGCTGCTCAGAGATGCCGCCAACTTCTGCTCCCTGGCGCTGAGCGGTTGGGTCAATGCTAAAAATAGCATTGATCGTTCTGGTGGCCGGAGGATAAGGGCGCCCTTGCTGGCTAGGGCCTATAGATGGTAGGGCCTTAGTAGGAGTTTCAGCAACCTCAGGGGCCTTCCCTTTCTGGGCGGCAGTGAAAGTTGGGGCCATCTGCATGAACTCCTCGAGCTTGCCTTGATTCATCAGCTTCTCGAGCAAGATTCTGAGGCCTAGGCACCGGTGAAGCCTGTGCCCATAGTTCCCGTGGAACTCGCAGTAGTCGTTGGGATCCACTCTAGGTGGCGGCGTTGGCCTAGGTCCCGCAGGTCGTATCCAACCCTGCTTGACGGCCGCTGCATAGACCTCGGGGAGTGGTCTAGAGAGAAGAAGTTTTGGAGGCTGGGCATGTCGGGGCCTCCCCTCTTCTCGATCATGAGGCCTGGCCATCTGTACCCTCGTGACCGATGGTTCGACACCCCGATATTTCCTCTTGTTTCTCTCCTGCCTAACCCCGGAAACGGCTGCGGGGGAGGATTCGGCATCCTCTAGGAGCATGAACTGACTGGCCCTAAATACCAGCTCTGGATAACTCCGAGGTTTGGCCAACTGTAGGGATTTAGACAGGTCCCCTACTTTGAGTCCTCTCCGGAAGTTGTGCATGGCCATTGTAGGTTCTATATCCTCGGGTTCTGCTGCAGCGGCGAAGAAACGATTGGTATAATCCCGAAGGCTCTCTCTTTCGCCTTGTTTGATGTTGGCGAGCACCATGTCAGAGACGACCATGCGGGTCTGCCCTATGAAGCGAGCGATCAACTCCCATTTCAGATGCTCGTAAGAGGAGATGTGACCCCGGGGCAGCTTAATGAACCAGCTGAATGCTGCCCCCTTTAGAGTGTTGGCCAGGAGGTGACACCTAGTGGCTTCGTCCGGCTGGCGGTATCGGACAGCAGCTTCAAACCCCTGCACATGCTCACGGGGGTCTGTTGTTCCTTTGTAAACCTCCAGCCTAGGTGGCCGGAAGTCTTCTGGGACGGGGGCCAAACGAATGACATCGGAAAAAGGGGCATTTTCGTCCATTGGCCCAAAGAAGGGATCAGGTCCGTGATGAGGGGCCTGAGCACCAGAAAAGAGGGGGTCTCTTCCGGCAAGGAATGGGGGAAAAGCAGGTGGAAGAAAGGTGGGTTGTGGCAGTGGACAAGGTGGAAGGAGGTTTTGATGGACCTCCTGGAAACGGAAAGGACGTCTGGGTGGTCTGGAGGAACCAGAAGATTGGATGGAGGGTGGTGCGACCAGGGGTGCCGGTGCAAGGATTCCGACAGCCGGAGGAGGTGGAGCCGAGGCCGTCGCGACCGGCGGAATCAGCTCTGGGACCGCCGCGGTCGGCGGAGGAGGATCTGGAACCGCCACTACTAGCGGGAAAGGAACAGGGGCTGCCGCAGCTGGCGGAAGAGGAAGTACTGCACACACGGGCTGAGTATGTCTGAGAATCACGGCCTGTTGCGCCGTGAGGCCGGTGACCATGTCAGTAAGGTTTGCGAGCATCCCCTGGAGTTCTGAGACACGGGTGCCTCTAGAGGAAGAAGCAGATTCGGCGTGGCGCCGGGAAGTGGAAACTGAAGCTCCGTCGTCCGGTGCTCGAACAGAGGGTTCTCCTGCATGCAGACTGCGGGCAACAGAGTTGGTTTTGCGCGTCCTGGCCACCATCTTTCCAGGTCTCAATGAAAGCACCAGAAGATGTTGACGTGGGATGTGGGGTCCCAGGAAACACCAAAGAGAAATAGAGTACCGGAAGACGGCGACGCGCAATAAGGGGGTGAGCCTGTTAATGAAAGCTCAAGGAGAGAACCAGCTCAGAAGCAACCAGAGAAGCACACAGAGATTTAAGGTGGTTCAGGGAAGAAATCCCCTACGTCCACCGTTCGATCAGCAGAAAAGATTCACTAATAGGAAAAAGTAGCCCTGAAGGCTTATACAAAATGCTTTCTCAGGAAGAAAAAGAAGGAGAAGAAGAGGAAGGAGAAAATAGAGAGCTCCTCAGTTGGGGCTTTGTTACAAAGAGATCAGAATATCCGAATCCCAGAGCCTGAGTCCTGTCTCGCTTCTTTTGTCTGTCTCTGTGTCTCTATGTGTGTCTAAGTATCTCCCTGTGTTGGCTGGGACTGTTCAACGGTTTTTATAGCCGTATGGCATGCATAGCTTTACCCTGGTTTTCCGGAGAAAAGGTGATGGGCAAGCTCTGAGTGTCATTCGTCTGTCACCGGAGAGGTCTGCAGCTGTACGAGGAGGATGATAGCTTTTAATACTGGTACTTTTTCTGGGGAAGAGTGCCCGTACGGAGAGCGGCGGGGTTAGGTGAAGTAGATTGTGACGGGCGGTATTCTGTATCCTTGTGCCCGAGGTCACCAGATTTGTCCTGGGATATCGGGAAAGAGGTTAGGCTGAACCCTCGTGTCCGATGTTTGACCTGGTCAAGAGTCCTACAAAACCTGAAGCTGAGTCAGCAAATTAATCAATCTAATGGAGGCCAGCCAGGCGCCACGTGTTCGGTCAGGATGCAGCGCAGGAACCACGTGTTAACAGTTATATATAATTGGAACATTCGCCAACTAAATTTTGATAATGCCTTTCTTAATGGTGACCTCATTGAGACAATATATATTTACGGCTCAGGCTCAGCCACAAGGATTTGTCAATCTACAATTTACAAACCATGATTGCATGCCAGCTTCACAATAGCATTATATGGACAAAAATAATCCCCTCGAGCCGGGTTTCATATGTAGAACTTTAATTTCCACCTACTTGCTAAAATTGGGTTTCACGCCTAGCACGGCTGACACATCATTATTTATCTACAATTCAACAGGCAAGATGATTTTTATTCTCATCTATGTAAATGGGGACAATTATTCATTACAATATTACTAAATTTAAATAAAATACATATATTTAATAATTAATTTATTATACATTAAAATATTTTAAGTAGATACTTATTGTTGACGTAGGATGTGGGGGTCCCAGGAAACACCAAAAGAAAGAGAGTTCCGGGAGACGGCGGTGCGCAATGAGGGGTGAGCCTGTTAACGAAAGCTCGAGGAGAGAACCAGTTTAGAGCATTCAGAGAAACACACAGAGATTTAAGGTGGTTCAGGGAGAAAATCCCCTACGTCCACCGGTCGATCAGCGAAGAAGTTTCACTAATAGGAAAGGGATAGCCCTGAAGGCTAGTACAAAAAGCTTATAGGAGGAAAAGAGAGAAAGCGGGAGAAAGAGAGCTTTTCTTGTTCTCAAGCTCCTGTTTTACAAGAGGTGATAGAGGAGTTCTGCTTTTCTTGGGGTCAGTCTTGGAGAAGGCCGGTAGTGGTGAATGAAGCAAGTGACCTCTCCTTGGCTGGGACTGTTCAGTGATTTTTATAGCCGGTGGGAAGGTGTAGCTTCACCTGGGTTCCCTGGTTTTCCGGAGGAAAGGTGATGGATGAGCTCCGAGCGCCGTTTATCTGTCACTGGAGAGATCTGTCGTTCGTACGGGAAAGTGAAATCTTTAAATGCTGGTACTTCTTCTGGGAAAGAACGTCTTTACGGCGATCGGCGGGGTTAGGTGAAGTTGATTGTGACAGGCGCTACCTCGTACCGTCGTGCCCGAGGTTATGAAGTTTGATCCTGGATCGTCGTGGACGATGGTTGGTTGAACCCTCATGCCCGATGTTTGACCTGGGTCAAGAGTCCTGCAAAACCTGAAGCTGAGTCAGCAAATTCATCAATCAAGTACAGGCCTGTCAGGCGCCACGTGTTCGGCCAGGATGCAGCGCAGGAACCGCGTGTTAACATCAGCCCCCCGCATTGTCAGGGCACGAATATTAATATGGGTCCTGGAATGCGAACCGTCGCGAAGGTGGACGCGCTGCCCGAGGTCTGCAAGGATAAGATGGGGGCGGAGTCTGCCGCTTCGCATTCTATCCTTCCTTTGTCTGTTGCGTTCTGCAATAGTGTGAGAGCTTCTCACAGAGATGGCGGAGAGGAAATGGAAGATCGCGTCCGGCTTCTCTAAAAAAAGAGCCGGAGTACCTCTGGTAGATGTTCCTCCGGGGAAGAAGATGCCGGAGGCAGGTGCACTCTTGGGGACAGAAGCTCCTACGGCTAGGGTTGTCGTTGCCCTAGCGCAGACATTGGAACTTCTGCAGGGTCCGGCGGGTACTGAAGCCGCAGAAGTAGTGGTAGTCTCTGATTCTCCAGTTAAGCCGCCTTCGAAAGTTAAGGAGTTAAGGGAGGTGGTTTTGGTAGGAGAAACAGCTACTGGAGAGAAGCTGGCACCGGGGAAGATCATGCTCAAGGATGAAGAGTTTGAGCGGCTCCTTCCTGGTGTCGGGGGTTCTGATGAAGGTAAGGGGAAGCCATCCCTGGTTGTTGGTAGGCCTACCCCCTTGAGAACCCCGATCCCTGCTTCTGATGTTGCCCTAGTTTCCGAAAAATCAAGGGGTCTATTGGGAAAAAGGTTGGTCGAAATGAGGGGCGAGTCTCTCCTCACTGCCTCTGGCACTGGAGGGTCAGAGGTGGAGAAGGTGATGAAGAAGAGAGGAGAGACCCTCCCGGCTGTCTCCAGCGCCCCTTTCGGTACCGAGGCTGGAGCACGCTGGGAGACCGGCTAAGTGAGATAAGGCGGGCGGAGGAGAAGATCTTGGGGAACACCTCCGAAGTTCTGGAGGTGATGAAATCTCTGAAGGGCAAGGAGAACGTGGAAGCCCGCTGCCTCCGAGAGGTGAGGGAACTGGAGGGCGCTTTGTCTCAAGCTACAGAGCGCTCTCTGGCCGACCAGAAGGGGCAATTAGGGAAGATGTATCAGATAGAGGATAGGTTAGCTTCCCTAGCCCAGGTTAATGCGGAGTGGGCCAATAAAAGTGAGATTGCGAGGGGAGAGTTCAACCGCAATCTGGTAGGTGTGAACCAGGCCCACTCTGCCCATGTCAAAGACCTCCAAAAAAGGATAAAGGATTTGGACGACGATAGGGAGGCTTTGAGGAGGAGAGGAGGAGGTTGAGAGAAGAGATGACTAAGGCCAGGGAGGCCTTGTCAGGAGCGAAAGAGGCGGCCTCCGAAGCCTATCGCCGGGAGGAGTTGCTGAAGTCTGAAGTCCGCTCTCTGCGGGCCTTAGTGGAGAACAGCTCTGGATGGCAGGGGAGACACATGGAGGACCTGGAGGAAACGGTGAGGAGGGTGGTGAAGATTGTCAGCGCCTCGCCGGTGGGCCGCCATGTGCAGCACCGGGCTGCCTTTGATGCTATTCTGCAGACATTGATTGATGTAGGTACCTTGAACCGGGAGAATATCAGGGACCCAGCAGTTCTTCCCTTTTGTGGTCCTAAGGGGCCAGACAGGTTCTTCGATGCTGGGGGTGGTCCTCCAGATGAGATTCCTCCACCAAGGTCCTACGCGGGTTGGGGAGGTTGGCCTCCTCTGCGCGGGACTTCGGGAGAAAGCCATGTGACTCCTCTGGAAGCCAGGTGGTTGGGCCGGCGCGATCCCTCTGGAAGTCAGTAGGCAGAGCGTCAGCTGAGTCCGAGGTAAGGGGTCTTTCTTCTCAACCAGCTCCTCAGCCTGCTAGAAGATTCCCTTTCTTCTGAGGTACTTGAAGGATCCATTTTTTAGATGGACAACCTGCAAGAGGAACCCAGGGTAAAGGAGGCCTGGAGGGTTCTTCTCTCTGAGTCATCTGAAGGATGTATTTTTCGGATGAACCACCTGCAGAAAAAACCCAGAGGAGAGGAGACCCCGAGGAGGAGTGCCCTGGTTAAGAGGTCTGAATTCGTCAGGCCAGGTGTTTAAGTTCTGAAGCCTTGTATCTTTCTTTGTATGTCTGTCGGGACCCGAAAGATGGTGAACTATGCCTGAGCGGGGCGAAGCCAGAGGAAACTCTGGTGGAGGCCCGCAGCGATACTGACGTGCAAATCGTTCGTCTGACTTGGGTATAGGGGCGAAAGACTAATCGAACCATCTAGTAGCTGGTTCCCTCCGAAGTTTCCCTCAGGATAGCTGGAGCCCGTTCGGAGTTCTATCGGGTAAAGCCAATGATTAGAGGCATCGGGGGCACAACGCCCTCGACCTATTCTCAAACTTTAAATAGGTAGGATGGGGTGGCTGCTTCGATGAGCCACTCCATGGAATCGGGAGCTCTAAGTGGGCCATTTTTGGTAAGCAGAACTGGCGATGCGGGATGAACCAGAAGCCGGGTTACGGTG
>JAEMOT010002035.1:9896-27278 GCA_019297695.1 Apostasia ramifera | reverse complement strand
ATATATATATATATATATAAGAACCAAATATAAGATAAAGAATCTTAAATCTTGCAATAACAGCGTGTTGCTTATATTTCTTTTTTCTTCTCTGTCTCTGGTCTTTCTCCCCACTCGCTAGCTAGTAGACATGTCAATGGATCAGGTCGTGACCTGATTTGATTCAAATTTTGATCTAATTAAATCTCAAAATATTTTTTTTTTTGACTTTTACATATTGTCTGTTTATTGACCCAATTCGTTTATAAATAAATAAATCTGATCTGGATCACTATTAATACTATTCATCTAAAATCTAACTTATTTATATAATTTAATTTTTTAATTTATATAGGTATATAGTGTGACTAATAATTCATTTATAGGGAGGGTTGAACTAAGAATGCTGTTATAATTAATTAATACAAAAAATTTTACAGATTTTATTAACTGACTACAACATATTCACCTATTTTTATAGTTTACTCTCATACCTTTATATTTTATAATATGTATTTATTAATTACAAATGCTGACATGTACATTGAAATACTTAAACTCATAAAAATATTAAAAAAAATTTTATTTTATTTTCAATGAATTTAGCATCATTCTAAATTTGTATATAGAAAATACTTCAAACAATGACTTTTACTATACATAGATCAAATTTGAAAAATCGAGTTTCGACTTGATCCAATTTTCTATCTAAGAGGATCCGGGATGACCATGACCCGATCTGATATATGATCCAATCCAATATATATGAATTCAAATTCAGATTGGAGTTAACCTGATTTAAATCCGATCCATTGATAGCCAGCTAGTGTGTTGTCGACAAAGAAGGTCAAATGTCTCGCTAGAGATAGGAGGTATAATTTTTTGCTCAAATAATAGAGGCGGTTGTTATCATTGTGGATGATTTTAAAGATTTTTACTCACAAGTCATACAAATCTTACATATTATAATTACACAAGTTTTCTTCACAAAATTTAAATACTCGATAATGTAAATTTTATGAAAATAATTTGTTAGTGTAATATATCAATATGTATAATATGTATATAAATTTTTATGATTTTATGCAAAACTCTAATCCTAAATTTAATTGAATATTTTGTAAATTTGATAAAAATTTTAATAAATTTTTATTTTTTTGGGCAAAATGTTGACTGAATTTATCTTATTGACATGTAAATTAATCTGAAAAAAAAAATCTAAAATTATTAAAAAGGTAAATAGCTACTAGGTTCTTATAGTTTGGATTTATGTGCTATCAAAATTTTATTAACTAAATTAATCTTTAAATTTAGGTAACGTACAAAAAGATCATTATATATTAAAAAATATCCTAATAAAGGACTTTTTCTGATTAGTTTAGTTATTTTGATAACTAAATTAGAAATTTAAATGTTTCTAAACTAATTTAATAGTTATAAAAAATTATTTTTTATGAGTACTTTAATTAACGTAAAAGAATTTACTTGTATTTTATTTTAAATTAGAGAATTAATTTTGTCAATTGAGAAATTAAAGGGAGTGAGTATCACATAGGATTAAATTAGGGGATCTAATTATTATTATTTTTTTAAAATAAATAAATAAAGTAGTTTATTGATATATAGAAGGTGATTCCCCCATCAGAACACAGTCGATAGCCTCGTTTTCGCATCGGTGCGTTCTTGGGTGGCATATTGATTCTCAGTCACTTTTCATTGTGGTGGGCGATGTCACAATAATCGGGGGAGGAGGGAAGCACAGGCAGAGCACCCCATCTCACGCTTTCTGCCCAGCTCTGCAGCAACGACATAAAGATCTCTCTCTCTCTCGCTGTGTGTGTCTGTCCGGCTTCGCGAGCGGTCTTTCTTGGCTGAGGAAAGGACAGGAAGAAAAGGGTAGGGGGAAAGGAGGATGCCGAGGCCGGGACCGAGGCCGTACGAGTGCGTGAGGCGAGCTTGGCACAGCGATCGGCATCAGCCCATCAGAGGATCACTCATCCAAGAGATCTTCAGGTCTGCTTCCACAGAGCTCTGTCCTGATGCTTAATTTTCCTTCCAGAGATTTGGATTTTTCTAGATCTTCTGCTTGTTTTGGTGAGATTTTGATTCGAGGATTTTGTTCTTCGCGGCATTTGCGAAATGGGTTTTGGGGATTTTTCAGGTTGGCGAACGAGGTTCACAGCCCCGCCACCAGGAAGAACAAGGAATGGCAGGAGAAGCTCCCCTTTGTTGTCCTTAAGGCCGAGGAGATCATGTATTCCAAAGCCAATTCTGAGGTTCTTTATCTATTTTGACGGATTAGTTGAGTAATTGCTTGAGAAATTTCCCACCACCGGGCTTCTGTTTTGCAGGCAGAGTACATGGACATGAAAACTCTGTGGGACCGAGCGAATGATGCTATTGATACCATAATCCGCAGGGATGATACGAGCGAGAGCGAAGACCTTCTTCAGCCTTGCATTGAAGGTAATTGTGGTTCTCCGATCCATTTGCATAGGATTAGCAACGGAAATCTTGTTAAGGGAGAAATAATTGGGGCCTAAGCTGGGCCCAACACACAAGTGAATGGATACCCCTTAACCCAAAAACCTAAACTAATAGATTAGGTTTGTTGTTGTCTACCAATGTGTGAGAATTCATGTGCACTCCCAACAATTTCTCTCTAACATGAGAATTCATCCTAATTGGCTTTTCATTATTCAATGGACCATTTTAATTCATCAAGTACCTACACATAAAGCATCAACTGAATCACCTTAAGTGATAGTGGGAATCGCTCATTCTTAAATTTTCACTTAATCATGGTAAGGCAGAGAAATCCATGGAAGCACCTACATGAACCTCTTCTTTAGTTGAACCATCAACTGTGATGCCACTTGTTATAAGAGAAATACCTAGAGGATCAAGTTGGGCCCAAAGTAGAAGTTAATATCAAAAGCCTAGGCTAGTAGGTTAGACAATCATATACAAGAACTACAACTTTTTATTGAGTACTAGTATGAGACTAATCCTTCATGTGCACTCCTAACAATTAGTATCAGAGCAATTCGACAAGTTGCTTCAAATACAAGGTCTGCCAGGAACTTATAGGAATAGAGTTGCTTTCATTAGTTGGGAGGAGAAGTTAGTTGGGGTATCCCTCCTTATATGGAGGACAAAGAAGTCAAAAAGTTTCATTGAAGAAAGCTTCTTGAAAATGTCATCCACGAGTGGTGTTCTCCTAGCCTAGTGG
This sequence comes from Apostasia ramifera, assembly GCA_019297695.1. Lineage (NCBI taxonomy): Eukaryota > Viridiplantae > Streptophyta > Magnoliopsida > Asparagales > Orchidaceae > Apostasia > Apostasia ramifera. The sequence continues at coordinate 24,067 of JAEMOT010002035.1, read as the reverse complement.
GGAAAGAGCTTGCCTAGGAAAAGGGGGCCTCAGGTTTGAATCGCACTATCACCGTAATTTCTCACAATTTTCAAGTGAGGTTGTGGAAATTATGGTGTCAAGAGGTAAATTAAAATAAAAATAAAAAAAGAAAATGTCATCCTTGAAGAAAGGGTTTCTTCGAGGTCATTCGTCGTGGATGAAGAATGGTAGTTGAAGAAATATATTTTTTGAGAATGGTTGGTAAGTTGGAGAAAGTTCTTTGATGAGGGTATATTGCAAATGATAGCAAGAAAGAGATTTTTGAATCGACAGAGCCACTTGTTTGTATATTCTTTGAGAAGAGATTTCCTTGAATAGAACTCATGTTCTAGAAGGCTCAGAGAATTTGTAGAGGCTTATGGAGGAGTTGCAATGTCGGCCTCTTGCTAGGCTGTTATGTAGGAGTGGCCACGTCTGAACAACAACTTGCAAGACTGTTCTCTTTCTTCATCAGTAGAAATCATCACCTCATCCTCGTGTTATAATAGGGGCAAAGAATGACAGTATGGTGCGTTATGTTGAAAGAGTGTGATGCTAAAGTATTGAAGCCAAATATCTACCTAGAGAGCATCCGGAGAGCCATTGACAATGGTGATGTCCAACAATGAAGGTTGGTCATCTAGGGGAAGTTAAACCTTTGATAGAATAAGAAAGGAACAGAGAAGATATGTTTTTCTTCTCTATTAGCCACCTAGGACAAGTTAGGTCTAGGTGAAGACTATGTGACCATCTACTAAGTCATAGGAGAAGAGATCCAATTTAAGCATCTAGTTACTTAGTTCATGGCAATAGTGGTTTTTAATCTTTTCATGTAAAATCCTATGTACTTTGCATATTTTCAAGTTTGTACAAGGCCCTGTAGAAGAAGAGTGTTTTTGTGATTTGTTTTTCTTAGTTATTAGAAGTTGAAATCGGTCTTTTGTCTTTGAAGTGGTAGTGTCAAAAATTTGTGTTTCTTCGACAAGTTTGTCAAAAGTTTTGTTTTTGTCGAATACCAACGAACCTCAGTGAAACGAGGGTGACATGCTTTACTTGTGCTCCAAGATAACTTGATGTACAAGTAGAACCGTGCTTAATTTTTTCACTAAGGTTGAAAATATGAATTTGTGAAATTGCATTAAATTGTATTTTCACGTACTATAGTCCTTCCCTATAACAACTGATACTGCATTTAACAAACTTAAATTGTACTCCCACTCTCAATCCCTATTTTGTGCTTGAATTGTATTTGAAAATGTAAAATATTAATGTGTGAGTCTGTTATAGACTTTGTACCCAATTCTAATGTAATATTATAGCATACATTGAGACAATAGACATGGCATTATATCATAACTACAACATGTGAATCAATGGTAAAAAAACCATATCCCATACTTTAGGAAACATAAATAGCATTTCTCATATTATCTTTCTTATGGCTTCATAATTGACCATAGCTTCTTCCCTTTGACCCGGGTGAGCTATGTACTAGCCACCACTGGAGGTCATCACCTGCACTGGGATTGTCTTGAGGTTATTATTGGATGTCGTCACATTGATATCCTCAGGTACCTCATCATAACTGGAGTGATATAAGTCAACACTAGAGGTTGTCACCTCAATTGGGATGGCTTCAAGCTATTGTTAGATGTTGTTTGTTTGCCCATGTTAATTTTATTTGACATCACACATAAATTTTAAAATAAAAAATTAACTTTATTTCATATTCTATATATATGCTAAAAGAAACTAACTTTATTTAAAATCTTTTACAAATCTCAAAATCAAAATTATCACATCAAATGTTATCTTTTTACCTCAATTAAAAATAACTCCACAAACAAAAACCCTCATTGCATCAAATCTTATATCAAATATGAGCTTAAGCTAAGAGGCATGATCACTAAGAACACTCAATTTATTTTTTTTTACTTTTATTTCTTTCACCAGGTTTTTTGTTTCTCCTTTCATTTGTCATATCATGTTATTAACATGCTTTACATGCTGTATACACAAGATGAAATTATATCATTATACTTTTTGTACATCACAACACAAGAATAGGATTATATTTTATTCTCATTATAAGTAAAACCATCATGGGAATCATACATCGGATAATCATATTATTCAACATACATGAGAAATTAGCATCACGTTCAATACAATCCATGTTAAATTAAGATTTACTGATCGTAAAGTTGCTTTGAATCTTGCTTTTCGGCCTGTATCACTTCCACCTTTTATATCACCAAAATAACACATTGTATTTTCATTAGTTTCCTATGTTTGATTTCTATCTCGGTCAATTGCACTAATAGGTTGATTTCAATTTGATCAATGGAACAACTTAACCACTATTCGACTACTCGCAAGCAAGAGCCTAAGAGAAAGAAACATTTTTGAGAAGTCCCTCTTCGACAGGAACATTTTTGATTTCATCATTTTATTTATATTTTAAATGGACATTCTCGACAAGGATTTTCAATAGGTTTACTCAACTCAAATCTTATGAGGGTACATACTCCTCAACAATATATTTACGTTGAAACCTTCAACAAACATATCTTCGACATTCTCATTGATAACCATCTCTACTTTTGTTTTGTCAATTTGCCATATCCCACTCTCATGTGTTCATATTTCTGCCGTCCTTTCCACTCAGTTGATGAAAATCAGAGTCAATGATTTTTCTTTGAATTTGTGATCACCAATTCCATACTACACATGGAATCTTCTCTGTCGTCCCTAAGTTTCACTGGCCTTGAATGACAACTTAGATTAACTTGAATTTTTTGGGATTTCCTTCATCCTGTCTTCCTTCTCTTTCTTCTCTCTTTCGTATCTCCGTGCTTTCTCTCCTTAGCCCAGCCATGTTTTCTCTCATCCCTTAACCTTCATTAAATATCTTAGCTTGCTTCTAACCTCAACTAATCAAATTCCTTTGCTTATGCACTCTCTCTCTTATATGCATCTTTGTTCTTCGTGTTATGTTGTTGTTGCCTTCTTCATTCGTCGTGGCATTGGGTGGTGGGTCCCATCTATCTCCCCTCCTTACCAACCACGATTTTTAATTGATAAGTTATATTGATTAATCATACTCACATTGACAATAATCAGCACAACAATTATGATTAATTAAATCATTTCAACTCAGACAATAATCAAAAAGGTTCAACCAACTTTAGAATTTAGCTGAGTGAAAGTGAGAGATGAGAAGTTTGATTGTCTTTTCCCTTATATTTAAGACGCTGTTTGTGGAAAATTTGTTTACTGGGAAAAATCCATACCTTTCATGATAAACTTATTGATATAGTAGAATCATTAGGAAAACAAGATCAATCTTGTAGGAGCTCAAAGTTTAGATGTCGAATAACATAAGTTTGAGAGGAACGAAATATTGAGTATAATCTCAGAAATATTTTATTAATTGTCCCTAGAAACAAAGCGATACAAGCGTTAGGCGACTAGACACTTACGTGAAAGTAGCATAAAATTAAACAAAAATATAAAAATTTTCTTTATCCAACATGCCAAATTTCAGACAAATCAGAATTTGGGATATATGAAAACAAAACAAAGTACAATTTTGAAAATTCAAAAAACAAAGTACAAGATTGTAGTTCCCATCGAGAGCTTTGCATAAACATGTTTGTCCGCAACTCCTCCATAACTGAAGGTTATGGCTATTTAAGTTTCTTTTTTTTTTTTTGAAAAATGGTCCTGTTTAAGTTTCTCATGCACGGTTTTGTGTTTTCCCTTCCTTTTATCGAGTTTCCCTAAATAGTCTTAAGCAGTGTGTTTTGCATCACTCATTTATACATGAGTCAAAAAGATTCTAGGATCTTTGTTATCGGTTATTAGGGTTACATAATATTTTCCTTTATATATATTAACCATTAAAATCACAAAATTTACATTGCACACACTGCAATGGTATTTTAACTTGGTGGTTATGTATTGTCAGCTCTCAGCATATTCTTTATAAAGAGTATTGTATTTCTTGCATCATGTGAATGTCAGATGGTATGATCTATATTTGTGTGTTTAATGTGTTACAACGTGAAGACTTTCCACATCAATGAACCATAGGTTCTTTTACATCCTAAAATAGTTTATAAGTAACTCTATTGTAGTAATAAAACTTGCACGATGGATTCCCAATTAAATTTTGTGACATAAGTGCTTAATTGGTAAATAGACAAGTTAGTTTTTGCAGACATGTAATAATTCCCTTGATCTTACTGAAGAACATGTGACTATAATTTAAATTTTTGAGCATATAAATCTGATTCATTTTTCTCTGTCCATTCATGCTTACTGTGTGGAATCAGCTGCACTTCATCTTGGCTGCATACCCAGAAGAGCATCACGGAGCCAGCGGCACAGCAATCCAGTTTGTTATCTGAACCCTAACATGAAGGAAGCAACTGAAATCTCCCGGAAGCCCCAGAATAACAACACAACCAACCTTGGTTTGCCCATAAGAATGTTGCCATCCAGCACCATTAATGTCTCTGAAACACAGTTTGGATTGAAATATTCATCTTTAGGACCTGAGGTTCAGTTCATGGCCTCTGATGCTTCAAAAGATCAAAATGAATCCTACAGTAATGCTGAGCCAGAATTTTGCATGTGGCCTATTCTGGGTCGTGTTTATCCATTGTATTATGGTGATGCTCAATCTAAGCTGACCCAGATAATTTCTCAACTAACTAGACAAGAACAAGGAGCCACAAACACGCCTTTTGTAACAAAGCATCCTGTTCAAATGGGGACCGAACTGCCATCATGCACTGAATACGATCTCTCGTTGCGACTTGGTCTGCCATCTCCACCGACCTCAGAAGTTGATAGTGTGTGGACTCGTGATGTTGAGGATGTGGGCTCAAGTAGCTCTTGTGATGGAGTAAGTTCTTGCATGCCACTTCCACAAGGTACAAACTTTGAAAGCTCATTTACTTCCATGCAAGATAAAGGATTTGATTTCTTCTCAGTTGACACTAAGGATAAGTACTAGCTTTGAGAAGGTATTGTAGATTTTGCATCAATGTTTATGTTAAAAGCCATAAGGTTTCTTGCTTTGCTAATGAGGTATTATTGATTTTTAAGCAGCATGAACGATGAAATGCAGAACCCCTAATAGTTTCTTTTTTGTTGCGAGTCTACTCTGGTTAGTACTTTGACTCTGTTTGGTAATAAGAAAAAATAAGAAGATTTAGTTGAAATTTTTAGTCATTTTTGAAAAATGTGTATGATGTGAAATAAAGTAAGTTGGTTATATTAAAAATTGTGTAGGATATGAAATAAAGTTGATTGATTTATTGAGAATTGTGTTAGATGTGAAATAAAGTGATTGTTTAATGTTGGAATTTGTGTGAGATGAGATATAAAATAATTTTTTAAAATAAATTTAAGATTTTGGCCATGAGTAATTTTAGCCATGATTTTTAGCCCATTGCCAAACAAGGCTTTTGGTAAAAATTCTCTCACCTACATTCTAAATAGCTGCTTCATTTTGATGCTACTTTTTTTTTTGCAGTACTTAAATCCAAATCAATGTTGGATATCAGAGGCTTATGATTTCAAATCTTGTTGTTTATGAGGTTAATCTTATGTACGCTACGAAGCTATTCCATTTGTCATTGTATTGATCCATTTATTCTTGTGTATGCATATTACATGGAATATCAATGAATTGCGCAGCTTGAGCCTTGATGGCAGTTTCTTGATCTCTCTTTGTTGGGACTTAATTTAGAAATATCACATTGCAGCATTTTGGCAATCATTTCTAAGCAGCTTTAACTAAAGTTTAAGTGGCTTAGATTAAAGCACATCCAAACGGTTCCAAGGATTTTTAAAAATTTTAAATTTTTAAGAAGTTTAAGGCTTCAGTTAGAAACAACTTGGAAAAATTCATTAGTATAAGAATCTTAAATTTTAAAGTGCTTTGGAGAGTTTAAGAAAAAGAAGAGATTTGTACTGCTTATATTTAAGTTATTAAAAACTTATATAAAGAAACTCTTACATGTATTTAGACACAAAGAAGTTTAACTAAAATTTTTTGTATTACAGTTGGGTACACCTAAGCTCAGCTTTAAGTTCGTATCTTTTGTATTGATTACAGAGATCCTGACTGGCTACATTCAAGATGAGGTGTTTTGATGTATATTTTTTCACAGATGATACTCTCTTTGTCGATAAGATTAGAGATTGAGGCGAAACTTGAGTTATAGAGGACTATTTTAGAGTCTAAAGTTTTCATTTTAGTAAATAAAAAATAATATATATGGAGTGCACATTTAGTCAGAAAGAAACACTTATATTGGTGATTTGACAGTTGGTAATTAAATTATCAAGAAAAGAGCGCTTTAGATATCTTGGATCAATCATATAAAATGTTGGTGAAATTGATAATGATGTCATTAGCAGAATCTAAATAGGATGGATAAAGTGATAAAATGTTTTTGATATGTTGTGTGATATAAAAAATTCATTTACTTAAAAGTAAACTTTATAGAAAGTAGTAAGACCGACAATATATAGTGTTGAATGCTGACCTACAAAGAGAAATGATAAAAATAAAATAATTATTGCAGAAATAAAAATACTGAGGTAAATGAGTGGGGATATACGAAAGGATAAAATAAGAAATGTGTATCTATGAGAAAGTTAGAATAACATGATTTCAAGATAAATTCAAAGAGGGTCAACTTAAATGTTTTGAATATATAAATCGTAAACCGATTGAAACTCCATTAAGAAAAATTGAGTTATTGAACTTTGCCTATATAAAAAAAGGAAGATGAAGATTATAAAAGAGAAATGATAATAAACTATAAAAATAATCTCACAAACTTAGGACTAGATGAAGATTTATTAATTGATGTGCAATGAAAATAAAAGATTCATGCAGCCAATCACCTAGTAGGATAAAGAGTTGGTTATTGATATTGTTGTTGTTGGTGGTGGTGATTCATCAAGGTGAATGATACCATGAATGAGTTATTTTTACAGATATTTCCATGATCTTTCTTTTGGTGTTTGACATCTGATGTATTTACAAGACATTTAAGCATTGCATGCATCTGTACATTTCTATCATCATCCTTTTTTGTTTGATTAGTACTGCCATCCTTCTTGATATAGGATAAAATTATGCAAAGGAACACTTTGAAAAATATTGCAACTTTCTAGATTCCATCTCCTGAACGGAATCTTATTTTTATTTTAAGCTTTATTCTCAGCTTTACTTTTTAACTGGATTTTAATTGGGAAGGCAAGATTCGGGGTTCAGTATTTTCAGTCAGACTTTGATTCAAATTAGATTTGAATTTGATGACAAATTCGTGGTTTAATCCTGCAATGGGTTGTGATAGATTGTGGGTCTAATATTTAACAGACGTGCTTTTTGTCTTGCAGTACAGTTAGCCTTTGTAAGGTATCTATTCAAAAGTAAACTTTTCATTTGGAATTGAGTTCTGTTTGGCTTCATTATCAGTAAGTTTTTTGATACATATTAAAGAAAACATTTTTTTTACACCGGAACACATGCCATTGACACAAGTAAAAAGGTCCAGTAGATGCAGACCGATGAATGCCTTCAATAGCTCAAAGCGGTCGACTATTTGTTCTAGGTCTGCGATCTAGACTCGATCTACAATTTGAACTCGTTTGATAACCTGACTTCAGTAAATAAATGGGCTAGGCCACGTTCCGATAACACCGACTTTTATGGAGTTCTCTTCAACTTCATCAATAATGTTTTTGACAGCATCAACTCTTCATTAGTCTCCTGCCAAATGATTGCCACGTCTAGCTCCACTAACTATTCTATTATGTCCCAACAAGTGAAGAAGCATCTCGGTAGAAGCATTTAGATTTAAGCTCTATAAATATTCAATTCAACTCCAGGGACACACTTATGATAGTGGATTTTATTTTAAGCTGCTAACAATTTGGTATCATGATTTTTCCTTCTCTTCGCCATAAATTGTTCTCTCTTTATTACTTTAATGGATTCTACACTCCATTATCTCAAAGTGATCTTTCCATTCTGATAGATCAAGACCTTCTAATTGCCTACATCAACAAACATAAAGTTTGGGCAAGTGAATTTTAGGAGACTTTTCTCTATGATTCCCTTTGGTAATTCCATATGACATAATTTGCTCAAACTATTCCAACTTATGTCCGATTAACTTCAAATTTCAGTCAACCTGGAACCAAAAAAGCACTATAGGACCAACTACAGTAGTAGAAAGAGACAAAAAAACTTGCTCTAGTTTAACTTTGACTCAGATTCAAATGCAATAGTTCTGAATCAGTAATTTCAAATCAAAATTTCAATGACATTCATAAGTAGTAATCAGTTCAGAGCTGAGTTCAAGGCAATCAATTTGATCAGATTCTATTTTAAGAAAAAAATATGCTACAAATCAGAATAACAAACAAAAACAAAGATTGGCCTTCCACTATTAGGCATGCTAATTAAGATTCTGTACAATGCTGAAGATATAATTTTATGATAATAAAAAGTTGTTCATAATCAGGTTCAGCAATTACCAAGTACGTAAACCAAGAGCATAGCTCAAGAACAGATACCCTAACTTACAAATACATCATACCATCTAAAATATCAAAGTTTACAGAGGCAATTCCAACAAGTAATTGCTTATTAACAAATTTTTTACAGCTACAACTTGATCTGATCAGGTGAGAGCTTTTCAGCAGCTCAAAGTTGGTGGCATGTGTTTCTGTGCATCGATTCGAACAGGCTCCTTAAAGTTCTGCTGCTTTGATTGGTTGCTTTCAGGTATCATCTCAATGTGTCCAGCACCCTCATTTTTCTCATCAGGCAACTTTTCAATCTGTTCAGTTGCAGAATTGGAAGGAATTTGAAAAGCTTTCTGCTCATTCTCTTCTGGCTTCTGATCAGAGATGACAACTTCAGGCTTCTCTGATTCCGAGACATGATTTAGCACCGAGATTTCATCCACAGAACTCATCACTGTAAATATCAGAGGTTCTGCAGATGCCTGTTTCTGTTCCGCATCCTGAATGATTTTTGTATGGTCAGTTGCGTTGACATCTTTAGTAGTAGTTTCATCCCACTTTGGCACTGTTAACTCCACAGATACCTGTTTCTGTTCTGCATTCTGAATAGGTTCTGTATTTTCAGTTACTTTGACATCTTCGACCTCATTGGTAACCGAATCATCTTTAATTTCATCTTCATTTCTCTCACTCAAACCTTTAGGAGCAGTTTCATTTCCTTTGTTATCTGACTTTGGTGCTGTTGATGACCTCCTGGCTTGCTTCTCCTTCGGCTGAGGTTCTGGGGAAGCAGCTGCCTTGATCTTCTCCCTTATTCTAGCTGATCTCCTTGGAGCATCCCCACTCGTGCTCCAATCAAATTCATGCAGTGGCAATTGGCTTAGGTGAGATTTAAGATATTGTTGAAGTTGTTTTCTGTTGATTATCTCATCTCCAGTAGGTGCAATGAAAACAACTTTACTCTTTCTTGTCCCATTTTTCTTTGGGGTAAACTGTATTTCAGTGGCATTTGACAAATTTTATACAACAGCCACAAGCTCAAAGGAAAGGGCATAAAGTTGAGACTCCATGCATTAAATGTTGGAAATCAATAATTTTACTGAGAAGGAACAAACAACTAAAAAGCTGAAATCACCACATCGTTTTCTTCATTCTGAAAACAGTCAATTGACACGAACAACAAAGGAGGTAATCTCAGTAGAAAGCAACTATCTAATATAGACCTTATGGCGGAACAATGGCATATCAAAACAGTTTGTATATAGGGCAAAAGTACCAAAATGCTCAGTGAAGATAATCTCAATGTGGATATTTACCTGATTATTATGTACATGGACGTATACAATAACAATCAAGCCTACGCTCCAGCTACCATGGACACACACAGACACACAAAAAGAAAAACTATAAGAAGAAAATCAAGGTCAAGGATGCACAAAAGTGTACTACAAATAACGTAAGCAAAAAATAAAATAAAAAAATAATAAAAAAAAAGAAATTTGCAGTGTCTCTTTCCTCCCAAAATGATAAAAAAAGCATTTGATATACTAAAAGTCAGGTTTACAAGATGTTTAGCGGCTTTTGCATGCTAAGATTTTTCAAAGTCTACAACTTGAAAATTTTGAACAGAGCCCAGACAGGTTCTCACATGCTTCATCAACAAGATGATAGAAATCTATGTAAAGTTAAAACGAACAGTACATTACATCCAGTCATCAAAGCAACGACAAAAATAGCAAAACAAATCACTTAAGCTCCGTTTGGTTTGAGGTAATTTTTTTGCCCAATACAAATTTCAGCTATAAAAATTAATTTTATTTCACATCCAATACAAATACGAATATTAAAATTTAAAGTATTTCACATTTTACATACTTTTTAATATTAAAATAAATTTCTCCCCTATTAAACTTCAAAAATAATTTTTTTTTTTTATCTTATCCAAAAAAAACTCGAACAAAACGAAGCCTTAGGGAAGCCAAATATAGGGCAAAACAACAGCCAGAAAGTTTAATGTCTTTCACAGTTTTTAACCATGATATTCAAGTCAGAAACAATCTCCATTCCATTCATATTAGAAGCTGGAATAGGATGGAGTGTTAACATGCTTTTTTTTTGAAACTTGAATGCTAATATGCTTTGCCCACTTAAGAGTGAATTAAAACTTTTTGAGTTGAAAGGATGATTTCTTAATGTTATGCTTGGCTCAGACTCAGACGTTGTCGAACTAGAGATAAAGCTAGAGCCCATATTCGGCAGCTGTCACCCTCATCTAACATAGTTGACTTTCTACAACTGCAGTTAGATCCTTGATGATCCCAGTTTAAGCCTCCTTACCAGTTACCACCCTTTGATGGTGTTTTTCATCCTCAGAGCTTACCAGGAATAGATTTTAGACATCTAGATACTTAAAAACTCCTAGGAAAAATCTGTGAATATTGAGTATGGTATAACAAATCAAAATGAACACAGCTCATGGATTAAACCATGTTTTCCAGTAAGACTAACTTATTCCATACAAGAAACAGAAACCCTTCAACAATTATTTTGACCCATACCTACTATATCAGATTGACTAGATTCTAAATTTAAAACTTACAATTTGAGATTACATAATTCAGTAAGCCAACTCCTAAGTGAAAATTATACTCTTATGCAAGTTACTTCAAGAACTTAGGATCCATGATTTTTTGGGATTACTGTCAACGAAAAGATTTTGACCTAATCCTTCCAACAATCAGACCTAACGAACGGAACGTTCAACGAGCCAGGAGCTTCTCAAGTTGAACGTTCAACGAGCCAGGAGCTTCTCAAGTTGCAGCTGCAACTTTAATTCTTCAAACAAAGATGAGCAGCCAAAAGAGATCCCAACTGAAGCCCTAACAGTAAAATACTCCTCTAGCAAACAAAGAGCACGCAAACAGTCGAAGGCAGGAGATAGCTTCTTGTCCACCGACAGAACAACAGAAATCAAAATCAGAACCTGAAGCTGAAGAAAGGATTAAAATACCGACCAATTTCCTCCAACCCGAAGGCGCCGGGAGCTCCACGGAAAAATCTTCCGGCTCCGCAAATCCGTCTTTGTCGTCGCCAACGGAGGTCATCTCCTTGAAGCCCTAGATCGACAGCAAGCGCGAACGCGCGCGCCACAGAGAGAGAGAGAGAGAGAGAGAGAGAGAGAGAACCTTCCACAGGGGGATTGAGATCGCATTAAATATCCAACCATTGAGAGGGCGATAACGTGGCGAAAAGAAGGCGGGGTCTGCCTTCGTGTCAGCAACGGTTGAGAAGCACGAGTAACCGACCTATTCCCCTGAACGATCCGATCATTTTAGAGTAGGAGGATCGCCGACATGTCCAAACGTGCGTGCTTTAATATGCTGCCACGTGGATTTTCAGTGAACCGAATTGATAAGCCGTGGCTGGTCAATTACATGCATATCCTTCAAATGGTAACTATTTACAAATTTCAAACTCCTATTTGAAGCATTTATATATATATATATATATATATATATATATTTGCATCCTGCGGCCTCGTTTGGTTCGAGGGGAGTTTTTTGCCTAACATAAATTTCAACTATAAAAATTAACTTTATTTTACATCTAATATAAATACGAATATCAGAATTAAAAATATTTCATATTTTACATATTTTTTAATTCCATTAAATTTTAAAAATAAATTATTTTTTTCATGTCTAAAAAAAGCTCGAACCAAACGAGGCCGACTGATTTTTTTTTTGGTGCATTCGAGTTCGAGCGAGTTTCAGTATACTCGAATTTGAAAATTTCGATTTCAATGAGACTCGAAATCGACTCGAACTCGAATCATTTCGAGTCGAGTCAGCTCGACTCAATTTAACTCGAGTTCGAGTCGATTTCGAATCGCTTTTCAGTTTTTGAATAAATTTAAATTACATAATAAAAAAAACACATTTAAAATAGTTATACTTTAACTAAATTTTTTTTTTCATTTTCAATTTTCAATGTGCCACTCTTTCATAATATAATAAAAAAATTTAATAAATAATTTTATTTCGAGTAAGCTCGATTTTTTTCAAATGAGTCAAGTCAAATTCGAAATCGACTCGAAATAATTTCGAGTACACTGAATAGCTTGAAACTCGACTCGAAAGGACTCAAATCGATTTCGAGTCAATTTTTTTATCGAGTGAGTTTCGAGCGATTTTTGACTTTCGAATAAAATTGCAAGCCCTAACCAGTAGTTTAAAGAAATTGGAGAAATTATCTATGGCCCGCCACTCATGCACAGGAGATGAGCATCTGATGCACGAGGTGGAGCAGGGTTTGGGTACCTGAACATTCGATCATTCGAACTCGATAACATTTTGAGAATGAGAGTGAGGCAGCGTGTGCATACATTTATTAATTTACATAAATAATGTTAATTAGCAGTAGCATGGACTTCAAAAAGATTATGCAATACACAAACAAATAATAACATTATGGGAGATGAATAAAAAACTTGGATTTGTTGAGAAGTTGCAATCATATAAAAAAAAAAACAAATTCATCTATTTAGATACTTTTATTTATGATATCTTTAGGGGATTCTATAAGAATATGAAACCAAATCCCTTAAAATAAGTTCATTATAAATAATTGTAATTGTTTCTTTCATTTTTTTTTATATAAAATCTAGGAGAAGAAGTCATGTATAAAAATAAATTCAATTTTTAGATGATATTTAAAAGGTTAGTATAGGAATATGAAATCATATTCTATACAAAATAATTGTATGTAGGAAATTAGAAATAAATCTTTTACTTGAAAAGTCAGTGGTGGAGTCAAAACCTCAAATTAGGGGTCAAATAAACTATTTATAATAATATTATAATAATTTAAAATTATTTAAATTATAAAATAATAAAAATTTAAAATTCTTATTATAATTCATTTAAAATGAAAAGATTTTGATTTAAGAGTTCTCTTGCATATCTCAAATAATTAATCAATAAAATAGTTACTTATAAATTAAAATTTTAATACACTAGATTATTCAATAAATTAATTGTTAATCCATTAATAATTTAGTGAATTAAAATTTAAATTACAATCAATTAATTGATTATTTATTAAAGATATATAATAATTTTTTAATTTAAATATAAGATACGTAAATAAATTTTTTAAATTGAATGAGTTTTCACCAACATAAAGTCTATTTATATAATTTATATATTGAATAATTTATGAAAAATTAAAATTATAAGTTATCTAAATAATTTGTTAATTTAATATCTTGTTTTCCAACTTATTATCATAATTTATGATATGATATTTATTACATGAAATTCGGGACTAAAATTTTAAAAAAAAACTTAGGTGTTGTAATTAAAAAAAAAATCAGGGGTGCAATTGCACCCCCTGATTCCCATGTGGCTCCGCCATTGTGAAAAGTACCAACAGTCATTGTTTGACGTAGGATCGTATAAGAGTAGTAAACTTACAACGTAATTAAGGTTTGTGTAATGACAATAACAGATTATATAGTAATATGATTATAAATATGCATATTTATATGACTATTTATGATATTATATATTGTGTAAGAGCAAGATGCTCACATATATATATATATATATATA
>JAEMOT010002034.1:459907-565111 GCA_019297695.1 Apostasia ramifera | reverse complement strand
AGCTACAAATATTTTTTTGTGTAATATTTTTATTCACACTGTTGGTTCTTTGTTTTGTAATATTGTAATATAATGCTGATGTTAGTGATATGATCTTTAGATGTTTATATATTATTCCTATATTTTTTACTATAATGAATTTATATTGTAAAATTTAGTGATCAAAATTTTATTTAAAAATATAAGAATATATATACAACTAATAGTTGTAGTCATTGAAAAAATATAGTTAAATTATTTTAAAAAAATTCAGGGTCAACTCGAAATTCGATCCGAAAATCCGAACCGTAGCGGATCATGGAACGGATCTGAGTTGACCTCGATCCGATCCAAATATTTGGAATCGGCTCCGGGTCGGGATCAATCAGATTCGGATCCGATCCGGTTACAGGCTTAAGATATATAGATATATATATTTATTAATATATTTATGCACGAATTGCGCACTTTCATCAATAAAAAATCTTATTCTCAAGCTGACAAGTTGGAGCCAGCGTGAAAATGTACTAATAACAAATAATTTTTTATTTATAAATATTTTAGGATAATTCTATATTGAAGAAGTATTCAACTTTATTAACATATATTTTTATCAAAAAAAAAAATATTTATTAACACATATATATATATATATATATTTACAGAATAACTCTTATATATGTATCACTGTCTACCTGGTGTATTATTAAAACCAATAATCACACAATTAATCTTTTAAGTTTTCGATTATCAACTGACTGAAAAGTTTAGTATAAATATTTTTTTTTTAATTTTATGATAGAACTAAATAGAAGACATCGAAATTTGAACTTAAGACTTCTTGACTCTGATCATATGTTAAGCTTTTGGCTATCAAGTATCAACTGACCGAAAAATTTAAGCTTATATGCCACGGCTCAGGAATATTTTTATATTCTAACATAATCAGTCGATCAATCGACGAATCGATCAAAGAGAAAACCGACACCTCTACTTAGCATTTAATAATTTCTTTAGTATGATCCTGATTCTATTCGTAAATTTTTTTGAGTTATCAATAGAATTTTTTACAGCAAAAATTAGATTTATACAAGTGAGAAATTAAACACTCAGTAAATATAATATAGTTATTTATTTATATATATATATAATATAGTTATTTATATATATATATAGTATAGTTATTTTTTTATTTTCTTCACTGTCAAAAAACTCAATGCAATTTTCTTATGTTTAACAGTTACGTCCTTTTAAGTGAAGGACTGTCAGTTTTTATGGTTAATAGATCAATCAATTATTATATTTTAAAATTTCTTTTTAATATTTCCCCTCATTGGCCCTTATAATTGATTGATGAAAAATTAAAGGAATATATAAAAATAAAATTTAATAATGACTAATAAAAATAAAATGACAAAAAATTTAAATGAAGGAGTTTGATCATTTCAAACTATTTTTATTAGAAGAATTTAATTAGATGCCAGCTAACCCAAAGTATATATATATATATATTTATTTATTTATAGAATAGTAGGTTTAAATATTGATTTCATAACAAAAGAGAGAGGCATGGATGACCTACTGTTTGCCACCCATCATATTCAGTCACTAATTTAGGATGCATTTATTTAAATTTAATAAGTTTATAGTTAAATTTGAATTATGATATATTATTTTGATAATTATATATGATATAAAATAAAATTATATTCACAATTAGGTGAATTTTTCTCTATGTGCCATCTAGAAGTATGATTTATAGCATTAATGTTCCATGCTATATCATTAAATTTACAAAAAAACAGAAAATTAAATAAAATTATTTATCAAGTAGTCAAGAAGTGTTAATAAGAGGCATTAGAAACAATCTTATGCCATTGTGAAAATTAAAAAAATGAAAAATAAATACTTTTAAATTATAATTATATACGTTATATTGAACGAAACTGATTAAAACAAATAATTATTTCTTATTTCACACAAATTCAACAATTATATTAATTGTTCCAATTAATCAGATAAAAAATTGTAGAAAATCGATCAATTTTGAAACTAATGTAATTGATACAGTAAACATTTTTAGCCCTCAACAAAATCTTATTTCGAACACTTCGTGACATAAAATTTAAAAGAAAAGTACTTTTTAGTACTCTGATTAATCTTGCAGCTATAGATATTGAAAGTAATAATACATATAATTTATTTATGCACGTTGCTTTGAAAAATATGTAAATTTGTATCGTCAATATGCAAATTTTAAGCTCAACTTAAAACGTGGTTAACGGATTACTGAAAAGGTAATTTTTTTAAATATATGACCTAGAAGCAAACTAATTTTCTTGGGTGAAATCTAGAAGATTATAAATCAAATATTGTTATTATAATTAGAGTAAATAACAAAATGATCCCTCTATTTCGATTCTTTATAGGCTTTTCATATTCCTAAAATAATTGAATAGATTTCTCATAATTTTGTATAGATGTAAGTATGTAACTAGGTTTTTTTAATTAGAATCATTAATGATGATATCACTTTAATATTATGGTTTGCACAAATTAATTAATTACTCTCAAACAGTATCCTAAGTTCTTATATTATCTATTATTAAACCCTCATAAAACAATATCCTAAATTCTTTACTGTTTCTGTATGCTTTTTCTGTCTATAAAAGAATGACTCCCGACTTATAGAAGGACATCCGAAAAAATTAAGCATTATCCATTTCCTCTCCTCATCCTTATGATCTCCCGTCCCTCTCCTGTCCCTCTCCGTCCCGATCTTAAGAACATCGGTCTTAAGTACCATGCAAGCATATTTTTAAACATATTAATTTATATGAATGCTTATAATTCTTAGACTTAAAATTTTAAAGAGATCTAAAAATATTTGATGATTTGTCATTCTATTCTAATTCTGTTCGGTATTCTATTCTGTATCTTGTGATTCTATTCTGAATGACTGAAAACAGTAGTATAGACTTAAAACAATATTATCTATTCCTAAACCCTCTTAAAACAATATTATGTAGAAATTTCTATTATATATATATATATATATATATATATATATATATATATAAGTTTTAGAATATTATTCTACACGGCATATACAAATATTTAAAAATGTATATATTAATCTATTATAAATTGAATTGATGTTAATTTGAAGTTAAATTGATTTTATTTTAAATTAACATGTTGATTATGAACTAAATGAGTCAATTCTGAATAAAGCCAAATTCAAATAATTTTCCATGGAGTAGCCGGCCATAATGCACACACTAGCTAACAAATAAAAACAAAAAAAATAGCAATACTATATTGAAATATCTAATATAATAACTGAAAAAAAATTTATTTTAGTTTATCGGACTATTAAAATTATTATTTTTTTTGCAAAGAATTGTAATTGCATACTTATATACATACACACAAATATATATATAACAGTATTTCGCTTGCATTTCTTTTTCATATTATCGATTATGATTCAAGCGTGTTGCTCAATTTTAAATTGAAGTATATTGTATCAAAACAAGTCTTATTCAACTCTATGTTCAATTCGTAACGGTTTTTGAGTTAAGTTTGTACTTAATTTAATGTTATCTAGCTCGATAGATACCAATATTATCTAGATGTTCACTGTTGTTCCTAAATTATTATTTGTTTAGTTTAATGAAATTATATTAAAAGATAATAATAAAAAGTTAATCAATCAAATAATACTTCTCCCAATTACAATTAAAATGACATCTAGATATCATTTAAATTTTGAATTGTAATATTTAATTAATATAATTTTAGAGTTATAAATTTATAATTTTTTTATAATATTATATAAATAACAGATATAATGTTACTTGCTATAATATTGAACCAAATACTCCTTTATAAGTTTAATTCAAATTTTTACATCAATATGTATTATAAACTATGTATATCATAGATAATGTATTTTGTGTCAATTCTTAAACCCTTTCACATACATAACCTTTTCAAATCATCATTTAGCATACGTTAATTATAAATCTAAATATACATATCAACATTAGTTTGATCTCATGCTAGTAATCTAAGTGCAAATATATATATATCTATATTGCATCATTAATAAATAAATCAAAGACAAAAAGATGGAAGCTAAAAAGATATTATTCAGTATTAACTTACTCGACTAATAAATTGATCATAAATCATAACTTAAAATTTTAATTCAGTAAATTATTTAATGGATTAAAAAATTTAATCTCCTCGACAATCAAGTGAGTTAAAATTTTAGAATATGATTAATTAATTTATTAGTTAGTTATTAAAATAATATAGTAAATAATTTACGTGATATTTGATTTAATATTATTTTGATATTATATTATGTAATATTTTGAAATTTATATATTATTTTTTAATGGTAATTTTGTAAATTTGTTTATAAAATTATTTAAATATATTATTAAATTAAAGAGTTATTTTTTAAAATAATATTAACATAATATAAAAAATAACATTAAATCAATCGCCTCAGAGAATTTCCAGTTATGAAGGTAATCGGCGGGCCCACTCATGAAGAATTATACTGTCCTTCTCGTTGTTCCGATTATTGGATGCACGGCAAAAAAACAACGCCTTCGCCGAATTTGTCAAATTGTCGCACGTCAATATATCGCGACAAATTGAGCGGATATTATTTTAATGATAAATGAAGAGGTAAACCTACCTAATGCTCACCGGGGGTCATCGCACCTCTGGTCGAAGCGATGCTCCGTGCCGATACGTTTGCATAAATCTCGCGAAATATCGACGAATACGCGAGTTTTACGTGAGCTATGAAGGAAGACGATGGCATTTCTGTTATTTCAGTCGGGTTTCATGTCTTGGTAATTAGACCAGCTCTTCGAGGCACGTCATCTGCGAATAGAAATTGGACACGTGTCCTTGCGGTAATCTATTGGCTCATTTAAGCTGTACCGCGTTAGAAAACTCGCAGGCTTTGAGCTGGAGCCTCAGATTCCGCATCGTGAAAGTCGACAACGCATAGCCGGACGGTGCGGGCCCGGTTCCCAATCTCATTATATAAGTTAGTTGACTTATCACTGATCAGTCGTATGCATTATCATTTAGGGTTGATCTACGCAGGGACCGATCACTCCGCCCTCACGCTTTGTCTGCTCGCCCTGTATATATCTTTCCCTCTGCTCAAAAATGCCATTTTCATTCGGATTTATTTATTTAATTTTCAGGAGGAGAAGAAGATTCATCTTGCACCGAGTCTTCTCCTTCCTCTCTGGGCTCAAATCGATCTCCTTCTTCGTCGATCTCCTTCTCCCTCGCTGTTTTAAGGTAAGAACCTCGTACTACTTTGCGGTTCAAAGCGTCTCAACATCGTATTTTGGTCGAAATTAATGGTTGCAACTTTACCTTCGTTCATAGCTACGATTTATCTCCTGTAGATCTAAATAACTCGAGATTTCTGTATTTTGCTGCATATTTGGGGCTCTATTAGCTCCGATCTATGCGGCGGAGGACTATAGGGTTTCGACTGCGTGCAAATGCAAGGGCCTTGTTCCTGTTGACACTTTTCCGATTCTGCCGGCAAAAGATCTAATATCTCCGACCAGTTAGGGCTGGAAGCGGGGTAAGCGGATTTGACAAGATGTCGTCTCTCAGTAGGGAGTTGGTTTTTTTAATCTTGCAGTTTCTAGATGAGGAAAAGTTCAAGGACACCGTCCACAGGTAAGTTTTGTTCTACTGGTTCTGATTTTTTTACTTAGAAATGTTCTTTGAAATGTACTTAATTAACTTATTTCTTCTTTTCCTTTTTTGTTATAGACTGGAGCAGGAATCTGGATTTTTCTTTAACATGAAGTACTTTGAGGACGAGGTTCACAACGGGAACTGGGATGAGGTCGAGCGATATCTCTCTGGTTTCACCAAGGTTGATGATAACAGATATTCCATGAAAATTTTCTTTGAAATTAGGAAGCAAAAGTATCTCGAGGCATTGGACAAGTATGTACTTTTCTTTAAAAAATCTGCTGTCCGGGTTTTGAAGTTCAGGCCTGAGCTGACGACGGTCTCTTTGCAGGCACGATCGATCAAAAGCTGTTGACATTCTTGTGAAGGACTTGAAAGTCTTTGCCTCCTTTAACGAGGAACTTTTCAAGGAAATCACACAACTTCTGACTCTGGAAAATTTCAGGTTTGCTATCCATTTCTTAGCATGGATAGCATCGCTACATTGGCTCTAATTTCCGTTTGTACTTATAGGGAAAATGAACAACTTTCAAAATATGGGGATACAAAATCAGCAAGGACTATAATGCTTGTCGAGCTTAAGAAATTAATTGAAGCAAATCCCCTATTCCGTGATAAGCTGCAGTTCCCAAATCTAAAAAATTCGAGACTGCGCACCCTCATCAATCAAAGGTATTCTGCCATACAATGCCTTTCGTCTGGTGATGTAATTCTTGTATCTTTAGCTTGTCTGAGAAGTTCATATTTTTTTAAAAGTTGATATAGAATTTTAGGAGACTTATCTATTGCATCATAGTAGCTTTAAAGAGCTATAGTTTGTCATATTTTTTCAATGGTAGGACAGGAGCATTGTAGTTTTGAGGGCAAAGAAATATTTGACATGCATGAGTTGTAAAAGAGCATCTCATTTTCATACTTATGTATGGTGAGGGCATTTTTCAATTTCGTTCTCTAGGGTGTTCTAAACTATTTTTTTCGCACATGTATGTCATGCCATTGGTTTGTATACATCTGCACGATAGCCACGTACGATACCAACTTATCTTGAAAGTGTTTAATCTATTAACACCAAAGCTTTTTAAACGGAAGTGTAAAACCTTTAATTGTTTAATGTTTAAATTCTTTAATATGCAAGTGGAAGCATTCAGAAAGTAACAGTATATGAATCCCAGCATGATGTGCTGGGTACTCATTGATTTGGCAAAGCTTTGTTAGAATGTTATTAAAGGTAATGTGTTTAAGAACGTGAGACAGCTGGGTCTTTAAAATATAAAATAAAATAAAATGAATTCAGATTAACCATTTAGTTGTTTACCTTTCATTCTATCTGGTATTCTTTGTGTTGATCTAATAGTTCATCTTCATCTTGTTATCTAATACTCTTTTTTTTTTCTAAGATGTTTTTGAAATTATTTGGGCTGACTGGAAATTTCGATGGATGCATATCTGGCAGCTTAAACTGGCAACACCAGCTCTGCAAAAACCCAAGGCCAAATCCAGATATAAAAACCCTTTTTGTTGATCATTCTTGTGGGCAGCCAAATGGTGCACGTGCTCCATCCCCAGCCAACAATCCATTGCTAGGAACCATGCCAAAAACTGCAGGAGGTTTTCCTCTTCTAGGTGCGCATGGGGTAGGTAATCTAATATGGCTTCCGTTTTCTTTTCTATTGGGTTATTGATCCATTTTTGGATACTCTTTGATCATCATTAGCCTTTTCAACCTACACCGGCATCTGTTCCTATGCCTCTTGCTGGTTGGATGTCAAACCCGCCAGCTGTAAGTCATCCTGCAGCTTCCATTAGCCCCATGGGATTTACTACTACTGCAAATCCTGGTGAGTGGTCTGACATTCACATGCCTGATTGTGTTAAATTGTTTGTTACTATAGGTTATTTTGTCATGGTTTTGAAGACTGTTTCACCTTTCTTTCCTGAACTGCAGCTGCAATCTTGAAACATCCGAGAACCCCTCCATCCGGCAATCCTGCTGTGGATTATACTTCAGGAGATTCTGATCACATAGCCAAGAGAACAAGGCCTATTGGAATCTCCGACGAGGTGAGTGAAAATGCCTAGAAAGGATAATTTGTTTTTATTTTATGCCACATGGTTGACTCTTAGAAATTTGCCATAGACGTGAATTGATACAATTTAGAGTTATTTTTTTTGCAGGTTAATTTACCTGTAAACGTATTGCCAATCTCTTATGCTCAAAGCCATAGCCAGAACATGTATAGTCCAGATGACTTGCCAAAAACTGTAGCCCGAACACTAAATCAGGGTTCAACACCCATGAGCATGGATTTTCATCCCGTTCAGCAAACCATTCTTCTTGGTGAGGCTTTGAGTCGAGTATAATTGTTTTTTTATGCACAACTCAAATTCTAGTAGTCTATTGTCTTGATTTCTGTAAAAAAAATGTCGTTCAGTTGGCACCAATGTTGGTGATATTGGATTGTGGGATGTTGGAACTAGGGAGAGACTGATTTTGAAAAATTTCAAGGTCTGGGAACTTGGAACATGCTCAATGCCCCTTCAGGTTTTGCTCTATTTCTTGTCAATCTTTTATCCATCTATGCAAGAATTCCTTTTTATTGTAAGACTTATCCGGTATTTGCTGTTATTCCTAGACTGCTCTTGTTAAAGATCCTGATGTCTCAGTTAATCGCATAATATGGAGTCCTGATGGCAACCTTTTTGGTAAGTAATAGAAGCTGAATCTTTAATTTCACTTCATTTTAACTATATTCGAGATGAAGTTTGGAAAAATGATGCTTTTCAACGGTTTACATGATAATCTATCTTTATAGGTGTTGCTTATTCCAAGCATATAGTACAAGTATATTCTTATCATGGCGGTAATGACATTAGGCAGCATTTAGAGGTATTATAAGACAAAGCATAGTGTTACATCTGCCAATAGTTTATCTTGCAATTTTCATTTCAGTTATTCTCTGACAATAATATCAAATTGACAGATTGATGCTCATGTTGGAGGTGTTAATGATATTGCATTTTCAACCCCAAATAAGCAACTATGCATAGTTACTTGTGGAGATGACAAGATGATTAAGGTCTTAAATATGATCGTATACGAGCTGTTGGTTTTAAATGTCTTAAATAATAATAGTTTCTGTAGTCCTCTTATTCATTTTAATTGTTATTTTAGGTCTGGGATGCAACTACAGGTGCCAAACAATTTACGTTTGAAGGTCACGATGCACCTGTATACTCAGTTTGTCCTCATCACAAGGAAAACATTCAGGTAACATATTTGTCATGCTCTTCAGCTCATTTAGCCAGGTGATTGGTATTTGAAAACATGACATTTAATGACTTCTGCTAAAGATGTACAAATGGGATCTATGAAGCTTTGATTGTATATGTGAAAAAGATATGGGAATCATGGAATAACGGAATAGATGGTGAGTATATTGATAAACACACATGCTGGTCTGCACACATTCAAGCAATGAGATAATCATTCTTTATAAGGTTTGTCATATGTACACTTGAAATATTAACCTCTACCATGATTAAAGCTATAAGCTAGCATAATTTGAGGCGCTGATGAGAGGTTAGAGTATATAAGAATGTAGCTTGAACAGGTTATTCCAAAGATGTGAGAGGAGGGGAGCCATGAATAATCAGATTTAATTTTGGCTAATAATTTACATTTAGCTGATGAGTAGAGCTATAATTGATTAACATAATAATTACTTGGCAGAGAGGGTGGGACTAGGAGTTCTTTATTATTTAACAAAGAGCTGACACAATTGACCAACAACAACAACAACAACAACAACCAAGCCTTAATCCCACTAGGTGGGGTCGGCTACATGAATCCTTTGTTTCCATTGCGCTCTATCAGTTACCAAATTCTTATCTAAGTTTAAGTAACTAAGATCACTCCTTATAGTTTCTTGCCATGTCTTCTTTGGTCTCCCTCTTCCTCTTTATACATGGGCAAAATCCAATAACTCAATTTTTCTAACTGGAGCTTCAATCGGCCTACGATTTAGATGTCCAAACCATCTAAGCCGACTTTCTCTAGGTTTATCCTCAATTGGTGCAACACCAACCTTCTTTCGGATATACTCATTTCTCATTCTATCCTTTCGTGTATATCCACACATCCACCTTAACATCCTCATTTCTGCAACATTTATTTTATTTGTATGTTTCCTCTTTGCAGGCCAGCATTCAGCACCATATATCATCGCTGGTCTTACTACAGTTTTATAAAATTTACCCTTGATTCTGGATGGGATTTTTCTATCGCACAACACACCAGAAGCATTTCTCCATTTTACCCATCCTGTTTGAATCCTGCTAATAACGTTATTATTTATTTCGCCATCATTTTGTATGATTGATCCAAGGTATCTAAAGCGCTCACTGTTCTTGACAATTTGATCACCAATTGTCACATCTCCAATATAAGTATTTCTTTCTTGACTAAATGTGCACTCCATATATTCAGTTTTTGATCTACTGAGATGAAAACCTTTAGATTCTAGAACATTTCTCCAAAGCTCTAGTTTCGCTTTAGCCCTCTCTTTAGTTTACTCAATAAGGACAATATCATCTGTGAAGAGCATACACCAAGGCACTTCATCTTGGATATGTCCAGTCATGACTTTCATAATCAAAGCAAAAAGATACGGGCTTAAAGCCAAGCCTTGGTGTAATCCAACTGTAATAGAAAAATCCTTAGTCAAACCTCCTTGTGTCCGAACAGAGGTAACAACTCCTTCATACATGTCTTTAATAACTTGAATATAAGCAGTGCAAATTTCTTTCTTTTCTAAACCTCTCCAAAGTACTTCTCTTGAGACTTTATCATAAGTTTTTTTCAAATCAATAACAACCAAATGTAGGTTTTCCTTTCTCTCCTTAAATTTCTCCATTAAACTTCTTAATAAATGAATGGCTTCTATAGTAGATCTACCTGACATAAAACTAAACTGATTCTCTAATACCTTAGTATTATAGCGTAACCTTTGTTCGATCACCCTCTTCCAAAGTTTTAAAGTATGACTCATTAATTTAATTCCTCTATAATTGGTACAATTTTGTACATCGCCTTTATTCTTATAAATAGGTACTAATATACTCTTTCTCCATTCATTTGACATCCTTTTAGTCTTCAAAATTATATTAAACAATCTAGTGAGCCAAGAAACTCCTTTATCTCCTAAGCACTGCCAAACATCAATTGGAATGTTATCTGGTCCTACTGTTTTTTTATGTTTCATCTTCTTTAAAGCTTTCCAGACTTCAGTTTTACTAATACGTCGGATGTAAGAATAATTTTTACTTTCTTTTAGGGTGCTGAATTCTGTAAGATCAACTGAATTTTCACAATTTTCATTGAAAAGCTGTTTGAAAGTAATTCATTCATCTATTTTTGATATCTTCTTCCATAAAAAGTACTCTTTGATCTTCATCTTTAATACATTTTACTTCAATTAAATCTTTCGTTTTTCTATCTCTTGCCTTGACAATTCTATATAATTGTCTTTCTCCTTCTTTAGTGAGCTGACACAATTGACCAATCTATGATAAATTAGATAATGAACTAAATTACTGTTGTACTCCTCATTAGTGTTGCTATATCTATTTGTTGAGGTCCTTAGGCCCTGTTTGGCGTGAGGACTAAAATCAGGACCAAAATGGTATTAGTTTAAAAAAGAACAATAATAATAATAAATAAATTTTTTTAATTATTCTACACAAGTTCTAATATAAAAAATATTATTTTACTTCACAAATAAAAATTATTGAGCATGTGATGTAAAATAATATTTTTTTATATTATAATTTGTGTAGAATGATTAAAAAAATTTATTTATTTATTATTGTTATTGTTTTTTAAACTAGTACTATTTTTATCCTAATTTTGGTCCTCGTACCAAACAGGTCTAAATTGTAACCTGATTGCATGTTCTTGGACAATTACCCGATCCAAGACCTACGCCATGTTTTTTGCTTTGGATACATTTCAGAGGTCCAAGGCAGTCCATACCATAGTGGGGTCTCACTGCCTGGTCAGCGATTGGGAGTTCTACGTGCAAGCGCCCCAGAACAAAAATTATATGTAGGGATATTTTTTGAAATTTTATATCTATTTTGGAGAACTATATAAACTTTGAGTGGGATAGGGCTATGCATGAGTTCTTTTGAATCCAGGATAGTCGTCTCCTCCCCTCCCTATTTTCTCTATAATTCTGGATTGTTCCTCATAATAACCTTATTTTGTTCATCACTGCTCAATGACTGCCTAATCTGAGATGAACCTCACTAAATATCTCTCTCTTTCCATGCATGTTTTGATACCTACTTGTATCTATTTCAGTTCGAGATAGTTAGGTTTTTCTAATGTTATGATATTAGTATTTGTACATGTTTGAAGTCATTCTCATAAATTGTATCTAATACATATGCAAAACATGGATTGTGAAGATTTTGAGAGATATCTGTGCTTCTTTGATAAAATTTATTGGTAGTCCATTTTAATTTTTATTTTCTAAGTTTCTTTCCTTTCTATTGTTGTAGTTCATTTTTTCAACAGCATTAGATGGCAAAATAAAAGCCTGGTTATATGATAATTTGGGATCTAGGGTTGATTATGATGCCCCTGGACACTGGTGCACAACTATGGCATATAGTGCTGATGGTTCAAGGTCAGTTTTTTGGACACACATGAGCCTCTGCCTCGATTTTACGTTTTTGTTTTGACTGCAAATCAGTTCATTTTCTTTTTAGACTCTTTTCTTGTGGAACAAGCAAAGAAGGGGAGTCCCACATTGTAGAGTGGAATGAAAGTGAAGGAGCTGTAAAAAGGACCTATCAAGGATTCCGTAAACGTTCCTTGGGTGTTGTGCAATTTGATACCACTAGGAATAGGTTTTTGGCTGCTGGAGATGAATTCTTGATAAAGTTCTGGGACATGGACAACACCAACGTTTTGACAACAGTTGATGTTGAGGGTTGTCTCCCAGTAAGTTATATGGGTTCGTTTATATACTAGTTTTTATAAAGCTTTCGTGGATATTATTTTGTCCATGAGTTGAAACCCAACTTTTTGTACTAACTTTTAATTTGACTATAGGCTAGTCCTAGGATACGCTTCAATAAAGAGGGCACCTTATTAGCTGTTTCTACACATGACAATGGGATTAAAATCATGGCTAATGCTGACGGTTTACGTTTGCTTCGCACATTCGAAAACCGTTCTTTTGATGTTGCAAGGTCCGTTTCAGAAACTGTGACAAAGGTAAACTGTTTTGGTTGTTTTCAATTATTCACCCAATATCCAATAAGATTTTTATCACTAGATTGATCATTATGCTTGGTCTGTGTCTGCAGTCTATAGTAAATCCGTTGTCTACTAGTGCTGCATGCAATGCTGCCACTGTTTCTGCCGTCACAACAGATAGGGCTTCTTCTGCTGGAGTTGCAGTTGGAATGGTCTGTTGATCATCTTGGTTTTTATTCCTGCAAAATGAGGTCCCTGCTACGTTCATGATTACTAGGGGACAATATGATATCTTAATTAATTCCTTCAAGTTGTTATTGACTACTGTCACATTCTTTTTGTATTATGGATAGAATGGAGACAGCAGAAATATGGTGGATATCAAACCCAGATTGACTGAAGAACTCATGGATAAAACAAAGATCTGGAAGCTCACAGAAATTAATGAACCTTCTAACTGTAGATCCTTGCGGTTGATGGATAACCTTAGACCAAGCAAGGTACTGCTCCCAATACTTAACTTCTTGTTATCCTTCTATTATTGATTGAAATTGCTTAGCAAAATACTACCTCTATTCAAGAAAATGCTTTTTGCCAAGGTTCTTAGAACCGATCGGATTGAACGGTTGAACCAGTTCGACTGTGAACCGCTCACTATACCGGTTTGGTTTGTCCATAAAACCGAAATAATGGTTTATCCATAAACCCGAAATAGTAGTTTGATCGAATTGGACCGGCTAAAAACTTGTCCAACTGGTGAACTGGATTGACCGGTTGATCAAGTAAAAGTATATAAATATGTAGAACAAACTTGATAAGTGTTATTAACATTTTATTTTCTTTCAACTCGGTTTGATATATCTGTGAGTTGATAGTTAAGGTTTATAACTTTACCATTTAATTAATAACTTATTAACTAATGGTTAAAGTTTTATTTTTTTCTTTAGATTTTTCTATACATTGTTTTATTTCTAGATTAACTTTAATTTCTTATAATTATTTATAATATTTACAAAAATAAAAATATTTGTAATGTAATTATGAGGTCATTCTGTTGAACCTGTTATATTATGAACTAAACATTTGACCGGTTCGATCTTGGGTTTGATTATGAGAATCTTGCTTTTTGTTTCATTGTAAGCATCTGAATACTACATGTCATAATGCAATGATATATATGAGTTCCCTCCCAGTTGCTTTGAGTCATATATTGAGTGCTCATTAAGACATTAAGATCCTGTTATATGGTTTTTACTGAGTGTTCATAGGCTCTATATGCCCCGCTGTCCAAGAGATGGAAACTTTGTGGTCGAATTTCTCAAGAAAAGATTCTAATAAAGGATGAACCTGGAACAATTTAATTATGTGTTATGTGGTTGGGTGTCCATTTTTTATGCATAAGGGTACTAAATGTCAATTCAGCCATTTCTGTTTTTTGTCCTCATTTCTTCTCAATTGTGCTACCATGGAATTCTCGTAATCCAACCTAATGTGAACTCTGGCAAAAGTTACAAATCTCATGTGCCTGAAGTCGTTTGTTTATTGAAATTAATAGTTGTGGCATCTTTCTGCAATCAAGTAGAACTCTTAGAAATTGGCCACTGTTCATTTTCCAAGTTGAGAATGCTTTAGAATTGTCACACCACAGCCAATTAAAAATATTGGAACAAGCATTAATTAGTATTACAACAAATTTGAACCTTACAGTATCGTCAGCTTGGATGGTTAGTGTTAGGCATCTTAGTATGCCCCTTGATTTTCTCTATGAAGAGGTTTCATTACAGAAAACTGTCATAGGCACTAATTTGTTCTGATGCAGATCCGAAGGTTAATATATACAAATTCTGGCATTGCCCTCTTGGCTTTAGCGTCCAATGCCATTCATCTACTCTGGAAGTGGCCTCGCAATGAAAAGAACTCGAGTGGAAAGGTAAAACAAAGCTACTTCTCATCATTAGTTAATACAATTTCATATGTTTGTATTCAGTCATGTATGTTGTGTTATGCAGGCGACAACAAATGTTCCTCCTCAACTATGGCAGCCACCAAGCGGTATGCTGATGACTAATGATGTAACTGATGCAAATCAAGAGGAAGCAGTACCCTGCTTTGCCCTGTCAAAGAATGACTCCTATGTCATGTCTGCTTCAGGAGGGAAAATTTCTTTGTTTAATATGATGACATTTAAGGTTTGCTCAACTTACAACAAATAACTTTTCTCACTATGCCCTGTTGGTCATTTAACCCTTTTCCTTATGGATGTTGACTTCAGACAATGACAACTTTTATGCCTCCACCACCTGCTGCAACATTTCTTGCATTTCATCCCCAAGATAACAATATAATTGCAATTGGAATGGAGGATTCCACCATTCAAATCTATAATGTGCGAGTTGATGAGGTATGGATGCCCCTCACTTCACCCATTAAGTAGGAGTTAGATTCCATGTTTGATGGAAGTTTGAATTAATACTTCATAAATTTCTAATTCACAATTGAGGATACAGAAAGCAGTTGAAAAAGCATTACTATCTTAGATATGACTTGACAATTGATTTGTGGTGCCTTTTTGAGATAATATATAAATTTATTTATGTAAAATTTCTAATCTTTGTCTTTTGGGGGGACAAGTTGGGTTGTGGTAAATAGTTTTGTAGTCCAACTTGTAAACAATCAAGGTTCAAGTATATGATCCATCTTTATGCAGGTTAAAAGCAAACTTAGAGGCCACTCCAAAAGAATTACTGGCCTTGCCTTTTCACATCCACTAAATGTGCTTGTCTCATCTGGTGCTGATGCTCAGGTCAGACTCTTTCGCTAGCTCCTATCCTCTTTCATTTTAAGTATAGATTTGATCATACTATAATTTTTACTACTCTCTAAAACTGCTTGAACCAATCTTCATGGTTCTAGCTCTGTGTGTGGGGTACTGATGGATGGGAAAAGCTTAGGAACAAATTTCTGCAAATTCCTCCAGGACGCACACCAACTGCAGTTTCGGATACTCGAGTTCAATTTCACCAGGATCAGATTCATTTTCTTGTTGTGCACGAAACCCAGATCGCTTTATATGAAGCTAATAAGCTAGATTGCATTAGACAGGTATGTGTTTTTCTTACTTCAATATCAGGAAGTAGCAGGATTTCCCTCACTTTTTCCTTATTGTCTGCGTCCATCTTCAGTGGGTACCGAGGGAGTCTTCTTCTCCACCAATATCCCATGCTACCTTCTCTTGTGATAGTCAACTGATATATGTGAGCTTTCTGGATGCTACTGTATGTGTTTTCAATGCTGCAAACTTCAGACTTCAATGCCGGATAAATCCAACTGCTTATCTTCCAGCCAATGTTAGGTATGTTCCAAATGGCCTGCTTCTTTGGTGCTTAATTTTGAATTAATTCTTGAGTTCATTTTAGTTTAGTTACAACCTTATATATCTTAAATAAAATGTGTATTATATACACTACATAATAGTTAATTAAATGTACTTGAATCACATGTCTATCTATGAAAAATTTATCATATACTCTTGGTAACATATGCTAATAAATACTCTATAAATACTTTAAACTAAAATATCCAAATACCATCACTATGCATATATCTAGTTGATTTAAAATTAAATCAACTCTATTTTGAGCGAGTAGACTTTGAATAAAAAAATGTTTGATCTTTAAAATCAGGAGATATAATGTAGAGTTTGATTTTTTAAATTATTTCATCTGGTCTTAGGACTTTTTAAAAAAAAATAAATTTACTCGTATTTGGAATCAAATCTCGTGTGACAACATCTCAGGAAATATCTCACATAAATGCAACAGAACTGCGGTTGAAAACATGCGTGAGACAAGAAAAAGATGCATATCACAAGGAAGTAATAAATAAGAACACAATACTTCCATCGAAAATACAAAATTCGGGGAAAAATCACAGCCACTCTAGGAAAATTTTTACTATTCTTCAAGAGTCTGAGAAAGTAATTACGTACTTAAACCTTCTCAAGTCTTAGAATAGCCTCCAAGATCAAGTTCTCATTAGGGTTAAACGAATATATCATATTTTATAGGGAAAACTTGTAACAAATTTAGACCTAGAAAATAGGCTAGGCAATTTCACTACATTAGACTGTCCGTTAGACTGGATCGATTTCTTTTTTCATCTGTTCATTTATACACAGTTTGCCCGTTCCACCAGATAGTCCATTTTATTTTGCTATGTTCTACACATCTAGTCATTTACTTGACAGTTCCATGTCCATCCACTTTGATATATATGCTGTAGAAGATCCAAGCTCCACTCCCATCAATCTCTTACTTGGAGACTGATATTCGACATACACATTCAGAACTCGTGTTTGTAGCTAATTTCTTCAGCAATCATCTCTTTTTTCCCGGTACGACGTTGCATCCTCATCAATCAACATGGAGGCCAGCTAAGACACCTGGATGCTCTAATTTCTCCGTAGAAACAACCTTAGCATATTAGTTAGGTTTTTAGAAGCAATGATTTTCACCAGTGACATCCTACTATCAATCAAGGTCCTAATATGATCTTGCTTTAGTTGAATGTGCTTTATTATTGAATGAAACACTGAATTATGAGCCAGACCAATTGCACATTGATTGTCATTAAACAATAAAATATCATCCTTATTCATTGCCAATCTCTTTTGGAAAACTCTCAACTACATCTCTTCCCTAGCCTTTGAGATAGCAACATACTTAGCCTCTATCATTAACATTGCATTACATTTTTGAAGCTTGCACATTTCATTGATAACATTCCAACCTAGTGTAAAGACTTATCATGAGGTGCTTTTCTTGTAATCTAGATTTCCACTAAGATTTGCATTTATATAATCTTTTGAGGTGACTTCATTATTCCTCTAACTAAGAGCCATATCCGCAATGCCTCTGAGATACTCAAGCAACTATTTGACGATCTTCAAATGCTCCAAGCTTGGGTTTGCCATAAACCTTCTCACAATTCCAAGTGCATATGCAATATTCCATCTCGTGTACTTCATGGCATGCATCAAGCTACCTACCACCAATATATATGATACCTTTGCCATGTGTTCCCACGCCTCATCAGTCTTTGGTGATTTTTTTTTGTTGTTGCATTCCCTTGTATTTCAATCCCAAAAATCTGATTTGTTGCACTTAAATCCCTTCATCTCAAGCTGTTCTAACAACTGTTGCTTCATCCTATGGATTTTCCTTATGTTTGCACTAGCAATAGGCATGCCATCCACATACATCAATAACAGAGTATAGCAATCACAAGAGTTTTGAAATAACAATAGTGATCCATTTTACATCAAGTGAAGTTCTTATTGCACATGAATGTGTTAAGTCTTTTTGTATCACTAATTCACGAGCTATTTGAAACCATATGAGCTCTTTTTTGGTCTGCATATAAGGTTTTCCTTGTTAGACACAGAAAGCCTTCTAGTTGCATTATGTAGATGTCTTCTTCCAAATCATCACTGAGAAACGTAGCTTTAGATACAAGTCTTCCGCATTAACAATACTCAGATATCCACGATGGTAGTTAATGATTGAAAATATGTTAGAATAATTCATACTCTCCTTCTGTTGGAAGCTTTTCACCGTCAACTATGCTTTGTGTCTTTTGCTACCATCAGGCTTTTGATTTTGTATGCCCACTTGTTCTGTAAAGCTGTTTCCCATCTGGTAATGGAAGTACCTCCCAAATTTTGTTCTTCATTAGTGAGTTCAACTCATCTTGCATTGTGAACTCCTACTGGACAATCTTTCATCTTCTTCGTTTCACTGTAACTCTCTAGCTCACTAAAATTAGTCAATAGCAGTTAATGTAGGAATGGAGAATACTTTAAATTGGCTTAGGAGTTTTACTTGATCTCATCAAAGTGGGTACCAGAAAAGTTACCACTTCTCTAGATTTATCATCATGATCAATAGTGGTATGCTCAAGTCTATTAACCTAGACTTCTTCATAAGTATCCTCTTGATCTATCTCACTTGTTACCTTTTTTTTTTAACCTAGTACTCTTCAAGCAATTTGAGATCCAATGAAACTAAAGGTCCTTTGTTAAGTAAATTCACTGTCATGCTAACAACATTTGTGTAGAAAGATTTGGAAAACTTTGCTTGGAGTTTCATACTTCTAGCTTGTTCATTGAGGGTTTTATTCATTTGCTCTGTGATGCTATGGTGTTGTGGCCTATTTGGTATTGATTTGATCATCTTTATGTCATTCTCTGCACAGAAATTACATACACGTGGTGCTCTTCTTGTTATGGTGAAACTAACACGTTGCTACTTGCTACTTACCTTAAACAAGTCTTTGCAAAGACCAACATCGCTAGATTTTAACTTAGGCAATAACCTCTTGATTTGCTTCTCACTCATATGGCCCAATATGTAGTATCACTTCGTGTTCCTATCTGTATGTATTTTGTGATATCTAATCGAGAGAGAATCAAATTTCTCTTGAGTATGAATGTACTTTTATGCAACTTTTAGAAATATTTGTTTACTGTCCTATTATGTGTCACAATTGCTTACAATTTGCAAAATAAACCTTTTTGAACTTTTTAGCAATAAAATTCTGTAATAGTTCTCTGCATATGGTTGAATGAAACGATGTACTCGAGTCTAAAATCTAAACTTCAATATTATAACTTGACATCGAAGCGTCTTGCAAATCATTTTTAATAGTTGCATTCACAAACTTATCACATTGGTGACTCTGGTATTTTTTTTTATGTTTCTTTACAATCTCTTCTCAAATAAGCATTGTTGCCACAATTCCAGCATTCTTATTCACCGGGTGGTTTTGATTTGCTTTTTGCCTTAAAGTTAGATTTTGCCGTAGCTCCTTTAGACTTCTAGAACTATCTTCATTTGTATGCAATCTAGTGCTCGACGCTCGAAGATTCTCCAAATTTCCTACTATGAATATCATCACAAAGAATCAAATCTTGTACCTCATGAAGCTTTTGCTTCTTTTGGCCTAACAAAGTGCTAACTACTATAATAATTGCATTGAAACTCTTCGGTACGGAAGATAGCAAAATAAGGTCCTTTCACCTTATCATCAAACTAATTTCTATTGAACTCAACTGAGTTGTAATGATATTAAACTCATTGATGTCATCTAGATAGAAGTTCCCTTGACTTTCTTCAGATTTAATAGATGATGCATCAGATTCACCTTGTTTGATGTTGAAAGTTTTTGATACATGCTACACAAAACCTTCAACAAACCTGTCATTGTCTTCTCATTGGCGATGTTCAAAACCACATTACTCACCAATGTATTATCAATCCTAGTGCCTCATAATCCAAAAGATTTAATTTTCTTTGTTTCATCGTTCCTAACTTCTCTCTTGACAAGGGTTAATATTACTTCTTTTGGTATAATAGATTCCCTATTTGTATCTTTCTGAATCTAAAGTCCTTACCATCAATCTGATTTATCTTTAATCTCCTTGTTGATGGGAAATTTCGACAACAAATCAAACGACTAAGAAAATGCAGATAAAAAAGGAGATCAATAACACAAAAATTTGTATATAGAAAACCCGTGAAGATGGAAAAACCATGGCACTATTCTTGACGTTTTTAAATACACTAGATGTGTGTTTTGAGTATAACATATCTGTAGAGAAAAAGGGAGAAACTATCTATAGATGTGGATGTGCTCTGGTGTAGCTTGTGTTGTCATCTATTAGGCAGTTGAGTCAGCTAACTGTGAGGACCGGCTGAGGCCAAAGAGGATTATTGGTAATCGAAATTATTTAACCTATTCATAATGTGATTCCAAAAGGGTAAATTATTAATTTCACCTTTAACTGCTTGCAACTATTTCTTGTTCCAAAGAAGTCAAAAAGGCTATCACTAACCACCATCAGTGCCTTTTTCTCTACATTTTCAACTCGAAATCCATCATTTAATTCATCAAAATTGAATTTTTTAAAATGTTTTTTCTATTTTTAGTAAATATCGACAATTTGGTTTAGTTGTTTAAGTTATTCTGAATTAGATCCGATTTGGGCTACTAATTTGGCGTGATTTAAAATATTAGTGGACCAAATATTATGTATTTCTATTTTGAGTTAACTTTTTCTGTTTGATTGGAGGAAAAAAAGATGATTTGAAACATTTTTGTGAAAATGTTTAGAAAAATATGTATGATGTGAAATAAACCGAGTTAGTTTTATTAAAAATTATGTTGGATGTGAAATAAAGTGATTGCTTAATGTTAGAATTTGTGTAGGATGAGATATGAAATAATTTTTAAAGTTTTTTTTTAAAAAAAAATTTAAGATTTTGATCATTGCTAAAATATCATTTTTTTAGCGAGTTGCCAAACAGGGCCTAATAGGGCCTAAATATCATTATACCATAGAGACAGAAGATTTGTTCTAGAGGCTATCTAATTTCAGAGGAGATCAAACTTTAGAGGAATGGAAGATAAGGTATGAGTGTTGATCAGAAGTGTAATCCTAGTCAAAGAAATTCTTGCACCATCTAATAAGTTCAAGGATAAATGACGAAGCAACCCCTAGGAAGAAGATCCAACATGCAATTCTTTAATTTTAGAGAAGTTGTCTATTCACGCAATAAGTTCAAGGTTACACCTCGGCAAAGGAAGTCATTGCTATTAGAAGAGGGGGCACCAGAAGAGGAAGAACAATGAGATTTGGGGATGCCACCAACACAGATGTGTGATTATGTCCTTGTTGTAATTGATAAATTTTCAAAGATGACACATTTCGTGATATGTCTAAAGATTATGAATGCATCGCAGTTAACCTAAATCCATTTCAAAAAGATTACCCGCCTACATGGAGTTCCAAAGGGCATGACCTCTGATCGTGATAGTAAGCTCATAACTCAGTTTTGGAGACACCTTTGGAAGCAATTAGGTACTGAGCTGAAGTTTAGTGTTGTATGTCATCCACAGACTAATGGGTAGACAAAGGTTGTCCACCAAAGTTTAGGCAATTTGCTACGGAGTTTAGCGAGAGAGAAGCCTAAGCATCGAGGCCAAGGCACATGCTAAGTTTGTTTTTAATTGGTCCAAGAATCATAGCGCAAGATATAACTCGTTTAAAGTGGTTTATGGTTTCAATC
This sequence comes from Apostasia ramifera, assembly GCA_019297695.1. NCBI lineage: Eukaryota > Viridiplantae > Streptophyta > Magnoliopsida > Asparagales > Orchidaceae > Apostasia > Apostasia ramifera. The sequence continues at coordinate 542,992 of JAEMOT010002034.1, read as the reverse complement.
CCATTAGTGTACTTGATTTGGCCTCAATTCTAATTAAGGGCAAGGTTAGTAATAAAGCGGGGGATTTAGCAGGGAATCTAAAGTCTTTGCATGAGACTATATGGAAAAAGATTGAGGCGAGTAATGAAAACCATAAAGAAGTTGTTGACATGTGGCACAAAGAAGTAACCTTTGAAGCTGGTGATTGTGTGACCTTTTCTGACTAAGGATTGTTTTCTAGCGAGTGCGTACAACAAACTCAAAGCCAGGAAAATTGATCCTTGTGAAGTTCTACAAATGATCAATGACGATGCAAATCAACTGAAGTTGTCCAGTCACTTGAAGACTTTTGATATGTTCAATGTCAAATATTTTGTGCAATATATTGTAGACTTTTCGGATGAGTTTCTTTCAGCCAGGGGAGTATAATGTAGACATGAAGGCGCTGCAATACTTGGGCAAGGCTAACTGGGCCAAGTCTGGGTTGGCTCGATGTAATTGTCATTCGAGGAGCAGGTTTGTCACTTATTTAGTAAAATGGCCATAACTTATTCTACAGGTGTCCGTTTTCAGGATTCAACCCTAATTCAAAAAGCTTTCGAGGTGATGGATCCACCACCTGCCTATTGATTGTGTTTTCAACCCAAAATTCTATCAAGGGTCTGTTTATTTGTAAGGTTAAATTTAATAAGTTTAAATTAAACTTACATAGATATTTTTTTATTAAAAATTGTAAATGATGTGAAATAAAGTTAGTCATTATGTTGGGATATATGAGGGATGTGATATAAAGTTAGTTATTATATTGGGATATGTGAGGGATGTGATATAAGTTAGTTATTATTTTAGTAATGTATGTAGGCTGTGAAATAAAGTTAATTTTTAAGGGTAATTCCACTTAGGTCCCTGAGGTTTATTTACTTGGACACAAAGGTCCACAAATCTCAAAACATACCATTCAGGTTCACAAAAAATATTACACGGGACATCGTTGTCCTTCCGTGATAGAATTCGTTATGTATCGTAAAAATGAGAAAAAAACCCTTCTTTAATATATTAATTTTCAAACTATGCCACTAAGGCTATGTGGGCCGACTGCCTGCACGTGAACTCGAGTGCCGACGGCCGGCAGCTCGTCTGTTCGCAGGCTTTCGGCAACTCTCGATAGCCGGCTTCCGCGCGCAGGCGTTCGCTATGCCGCGGCCTCGGGCGTAGACGCCCTGTGCTCGGTCGTTCGTANACGCCGGCTGTCACGCGCTGCCGGCCGTCGGCGCTTGAGGCCGCGCGGATGCTCTTGGTGGGCTGAGGGGTATAATTGTAATTGAAAAAAATATTTATTTTAATTTAATTTATTTTTTTATGAAATAATGGTATTTTAAACAGAAAATATTATTTTGGACCTGATTGGAAGCTTTTTAAAAATAATTAAGGCTCTGGTGAACTATATAGCAATTATTGTAGACCTGAATGACATGTTTGTGGACCTTTGTGTCCAAGTAATTAAACCTCATAGGCCTAAGTGGAATTACTCCTAATTTTTAATATTAAATTTTATGTGTGATGTGATATGCTTGGTTAAAATTAAACCAACTTAATTTTTAACGGCCAAACAAACGGGTGCCTTAGTATGGCAAATTAGGATGTTTATAATTTTTCTATTTTTAGTAATTATTAACAATCTAGTTCAGTGATCTAATTTTAGTAGCCCAAAATCTAGCCTAATTCAAGCTAAGTGGGTCAAATATTATGTATTTTCTATTTGAGTCGATTTTTAGGGTTTTTATATATAAGTCTAATGAACCACTATAATGACAGTTTTTGGCATAATTGAAATCTAATTTTTGTGTGAAGTTTCTTCCATGTTCTATGTGTTGTGGCTCTTCTTCTCTCAAATTTAGTAACACGCAGTTAGGGCTATGTTAGTTCTCTCACACATCCAGTCTTTTGCCTAACTTCATGTCTCATCCATCTTGATGATGTACATGCTGTACACTCAACTCAAAGTTCCTTAGGTGATTTATCAGTATTCAAATAGGTTTGTCAGGCAGAAAAGTTATACTTTTGTAGTTAAACTCATGTGTGTGTGTGTGTGTAGTTATACTTTTGCATAAGTGCCTTTTTTCTAGCTAATAACATGCGTAGTTCATTGGAGAGAATTGGAAATTGTGGATGAGAGGTCTGCACACCTCAAAACTAGTTTTGAATCCTCAATACTGAAATTTATGTCATGGAAATTGAAAAATATTGCTCTTTGCATAAAATTAATTGCATTCTTTTACAAGTACTTAAATGAGCAGCCTTAAATACCTAAATGAAAAATTCGAAGAAAAGTGAACCCATGTATAATATTCCCCAACTCTACTCACTCAGATAATTGCCCTTCAAAATTTTTTGAATTTTATTTGTCTTTATTGATTTCCAGTATCATCTCATCAAATGTGCTTTACGAGTCAACTATTCATGCCTTTTTCACCTTGTTTCAGCTCAAATGTGTATCCCCTTGTGGTCGCTGCTCACCCTTTAGAGCCAAACCAGTTTGCATTAGGGCTAACGGATGGAGGCGTCCATGTCCTTGAGCCACTCGAATCTGATAGTAAATGGGGCGTTGCTCCTCCTGCTGAAAATGGCTCAGCTAGCAGCATGACATCAGTTCCTCCTACCGGGGCCTCGGCTTCTGAACAGCGGTAATGGAAGCAACGAGAGGATCAACTGTTTTTTGTAATTGATCTTTTAAAAGGTATGATTCAATTCCAGTACAGTTCGAATGTAAGTTCAAAGGGTACATTACCTCTGGGTCTCTAGGATTAGGGAAGCTCTTCAAGTTGGTCCCCCCTGGTTGAAACAATTCCATTTCATGAACCAACATGAAGAACAATCCTAATCACAGAAACCTCATTGTAATTTAGGGTTTTCTTTTTTGGCGATGGCTTGATTAAGTTTTTTTTTTTTTTTTTTTTTTTTTTTTTTTCTGTTTTTCAGAATGTTTAGTGCCGATTGGACTGCTGCCTCTGGGATCAGCTTATTCACATGAAGCCTTCTCTGTAAGCATAGCTTTAGAATGATATATTATGTTGGTTTTAGAGTAAATAGAGTTGAATTATTGATTTATACAGTGTGGTCGATAATGCCCTGTTGCATTCTGACACTGACTTGCAGCAAGTTCTAGTGCACTCTGTTGTTGAAGTTTGAAAAACATTACTGATGTTGTTCATGGTTTGTTTTTCTTTTTTTTTTCTTTTTTGTCAATGTCAGATTATATTAGAGAACTATAGTAGTATTTAATGAAAATATGACATCATGACAGAGATGTGTTATGCCCATGCCTGACAAAGTTGAGCAGACCATGTGAATATTCAAGTTTTTACGAGAAGAGAAACTTCATAACTTAAAAAATAATGTGAACAGAAGTTGAAAAAGGGTGATCTACCTACATTCCACAAATAAAATATTATATTTACGTATAAAATATTCTAAACTTTTAAAGCACTTGCATGCCACTTAAAATTGTAAATTAATCACTTTAAGTTCATATTTTGTGTTGGCATAACATCATTAATAGTAATAAGAGTTAAAATATTTCAAGCTAGTTGGGTTCGGACATGTGGTTACAACTAGGACTAAGAAAAGCTGTTAAAGTTGAAGACTGTTGATGTCCCACGATTCTCTACTTCATATTTCATTATCAAGATCAAATTATTTTAAAGAACCTCTATTTCATTCTCCATAAATGTTGTACCCATCAACTCCTGTTATAGAAGTCGAGGGGGATGCTGAGGTTATTTCGTCTTTCGTTCTCTACATTCGTTGTGTCCATCTCTTGTTTAGCTTCACAGCTTTTATGGTGCTCTCGCAGCCAATCTCCTTAGGTCGAAGCCACATGTTATAAAAAAACCCACCCAGCTATTAAGTCACTGTATTTCATTTGCTATTATAAACTTATAATCTGCAATTCAGTTATTCTTAACTGAGAAGTTTAGGCCACAGGATTTCTAAGAAAAGGGTTTGGGAACATTTTCCCATTTATAGAAACTGTCCTCCACAATATAAGGTCAAACTCATTGATTAGTAGATATAAGCTTAACAAATGTCCTGGGGATGAAATGAACCAATTTTTAACACTTCTAATTGGCTTTTTAAAAAAGAGAGATACGTAACTATAATCAAGTCTAAGATTCTGTTTAGCATGAGAATCAAAATCAAGATTAAAATTAGAATTAATTTAAAAAATAATAATAATAAATAATTTTTTTAATTATTTTACACATATTTTTTAAAAAATATTATTTTATTTCACATACTCAATAATTTTCCATAAAAAGTATAAAAACTGTTGCAAAAAGAACATATAATATCACACAACTTGACATAATGTATCTCAACACTATATAAATCTAGATATAACTAGCAAAATAAGCAGCTCTTCAAACATTTAACTACAATCAGACATGAATTTTTACCCTGTCCAATTAGAAATGCAGCACCAGACTAGCAGCTAGCGCAGTCAAAAGTCCCCTCAGATCACAAAAATCATTGGAACAGAGGAAACAAACGGAATGCCATGTACCAGATAGCATTTCTGAAGCTTATTACGAGGGGAGGACTGACCGAGAATTGTGACGCATATTGTTTCGGCCAAGGCCAAGACCCAATCCAAATGGGACCCTGCTGCTATTGCTGCTACTATTGCTTTTTCCATGGCTGCATTTGGAAGAATGGACATGCCCATGTGCGCGCGAAGAACCATTAGAGTCCACATCAAGAGAAATATGACCGTTACCATTTGCTGCATGAGTAGATTGTATGTCTCCATTTTGCAAGACAGGCGTCATCTGAATCGTGCCCAGTTCTTCGGATTGCGAACCCAGCTCTGAAACCTCTACATCCTCATTATAGCCCTTGAAAAGAAAGTCTGAGCAATTTTTGTGCACACCGTGGTCGTATGGATTTCTGAACCGACCACCCGGCCCCCTGAGATATCTATATCGCATTGCGTTGGCCATTTCATTTGTTGTGATGTTCTTGGAAATCTGCATGAAAAAGGAGAATTACATGATGCATAAGTAAACATGCCTAATTAAAATATTCGAAGTTTACAGTTTCATACTGAAAGTTTATGCTATTACAATTTCAAACTGATGTTCAAATATTGTTACCATATTCTCTGTCTTGTTACCATAGTTGTTTGAAAAAGGAATTTACGTACCATTGGTTGCCCAATTTGAATAGTGTGATGGAAGCAAAAATCATGAAATTGTTTGACATAAAAAAGTAGTGTTGTTTTGACACACAACGCACTAAATAATAAGTATGAATTTTTGAGAAAAAGAACATTAAATAATTTAAATAAGCACCTGTTGTGCCTGAACGACAGTTAAAACTGCAACTCCAAAGAAAAGAAAGAAGTCCATTACGAGAAATAACAATGCCCCAGGATGACGGGTAGCGGAAATATTGAGCCATGCACCAACAGATGATGGCATAGTAGGATCTGTTGCCATTCCTGCAAATATATTTTTATTTTTCAATTCTCAAGCTTCAGTATAATAAAAACATTTTTAACTATTAGACATGAACAGCAGAAAAGCACATACTTATAATCGTAACAGCACCCGTAATAATCATAGCAGAAGCTTCAAGCATAAGAAACATAAAGAACTCCCATTTGTTTCTCTGCATTGAAAGGTACTTCCCAGTAAATAACATCAATGTGCAAATAAGATGTTCGCTTATTGTTGCATTATATAGTAAAATACAATGAAAATAATGGTAAAAATAGCAAATACCTTGCCAATACAATTTGACACCCATGGGCAATGATGATCAAACTGCTCAACACAACGGTCACATGTGGAACAATGCTTGGCACGCAGGGGTCTAACAATCTAAAGCATAACTCAAATATCAGTTGAATCAAAGAGTCCACAGAGCTCTAAAAAATCTTTCCAGCATAAACAATTTAACAAACTACCTTGCAAGTTGCACATAACTGAGACCAGTTGCCAGCAAGTAAAGCAGGATTATCTAGCTCAGTCTTCAATAGTGGTTCCTACAAAATTAGCAGATGACCAAAATGATTAAATTTTTCATAAGAATAGCAATAATATGTCCCCAATAAGTCCTCCATAAAAGGTTCTTCAGGGAGAAGTATAATATCACTTCCAAAAGAGTGAAAGAATGACACTTTTCAGGAAGGACGCCAAAACTAATCGGTGAGTTCGCTACAATATTCAAAATAAAATTATTTTAATCATTACAAGCACTTAGAATGCTAAAGAACCTAAGGAATGAAATATGGCTTAGTTTTAGTGTCTATGCCCATACATAAGAAAAGGAAATGCCTTGATAGAAAAGGAATTAACTTAAACTAATAAACTCAAATATAATATTTTCTTAAACAACTGAAATACCTAAAAGAAAATAAAACAAGTCAAAACAACTCTTCAAAATTTCAAATTTCCCAATCAATTGCCTTTTTTGCGCTTGGAATTGTTGACCATGAAATCTTGTAAATCAGCTAGCGGACCTCCATCTTTCTCACGCTTAAAAAAAAAACTCTACTCTGTTGAGGTGGCTAGTAAGTAGGACTCTAGAAGAAGTACGCTTAATCATCAACACTCATTCTCGGTAAGCCATGTAGCATTAGAAGTTGGATGGTCCTTTCATTGAACGAGATAACGATGGTGTCTACCAACACTAATGTTCACAAATTTGTCTTCAAGAATAGCAGTAATCTCATCCGTAATCTCATCCTCACATTATGAGAATAGAGGAATATGCATAATTAAAATACTTGTAGAAGCAACTGCACAAAACATGAAGCCAAAGAGACATAAGTATTATCTCTTTAATAGTTGGTCACATCCAAATCATACAACAATGGTCAGTTAACATTACAACAATATATAGACATGATAATCTCACATCTTAAGTGGCACTAATATTTTTGGATCGCATGTATTTTTTTTAATTTTTATAATTATCCAAGCAACCTCAAATGGTGCGTGCAGAGAATCTGCATTCAAACTCAATATGTTAATAACACATTTAGCTACAACATTCATGGTACTACCACAATTGATCATAAGCCTATATGACCAACAATTATAAAAAAATTAGTTCCCTTCCACTCGTCTAGTTTATTTGAAGACAAGACAATCTAACAATGGTAATATACTTATACTCTAGCTTTTCCTCACACTCTAACTCGGCTTCGACCACTAAGCACACTACTAACTTGACATACCTAATCCTATGATCCGATGAGTATTGCCATTAGAGCCTACCGACATGGACCTTTTGGGATGAGGAACAGAGTGGGAAACACTATAACATTGTGCAATTGTAGATCGAGAAATCCTAGTTTGAGAAGTTGGTGTCGCCATAATATTAAGCTAGGTCAGCTTATAGGTACAGACTTGAGAAGAGATTTTACCTGGTGCAGAGTTCTCTAGAGTGTATCTTCTAGGGAATTAGAAATGTATAGCTCGACCTCCCTCCAAATATCATCATCAAATTGGGAAATAAATCAAACCAATTTTTTGATAGAGAAATGCTTTGTAACTCCCATAAGTGACCTCAAACTTTGAATCCAATCAAACTTCCTTTGTGGCACTATATGGTAATAGTGCTACATAGACAAAAAACTTAAACAAAAGTAACTTTTTTTGTCTATGTAGTACCATTTCAAGGTTTAGAGTCATTTACTGGGAAGGTATAGCATTACTCCTTTTGATAATTTTATCACCAATATTATTCCACATATTTTAGAAAATGTTGGTGATTTTCATATTTTTATGAAATTTTTATGATGTTGGCTCATTTAATTAGTTAAATAAATCCATTAATTTCTTAACTCAATTGACCTCTTCCTCTCAAATTTAAATATTATTTTGAGGTAGACAAATTTCCCCCAACAAAGAGTTTATGCGAATTGATTGAATGTTTGTTTAACTTTCAACAATTTAGATTTTCAATTCCTTAACTTTTGGGGGTGTGAGCATGTAATTGACAGAGTAAGGTCTTAAAACACTTCCCTGGCCCAGTATGTTGGGGATTTGTTGGACCGAATTACTCTATAACTCAACATAGGTTGACTCAAGGAAATTAAATTTATGGTTGCAATCCAACATTTTAAGCTTGTTGAGCTAACAAAGTAAAAATTTTCTATACAAAGCAAAAGAACAAATCCGTTCCAAGCAAAAGAAGGCCCATAAATAATATATGTATGAAATAAAAAAACACTTATACCAAATAGAAAACTACCCATTCAAAGCAACAAAATCACTACATAAAACTTAAAAATATTAACATAAAGCAAAAAAAGAAAATTATATTAACATAAAGCTCCAAACTAATAGCACTTAAGCCTCGTTTTATTAGAGAATGTTTTTTAAACATTTTAAAGTTTTTTTAAATAAAGGGAGAAAGAATTATTTTAATGTTATAATGTGAAATAAAGTTAATTTTTAAGATTAAAATTTACGTGTAATGCAAAATAAAATTGATTAATGATATGAAATAAATATAAATATTATTAAAAAATATAAAATATTATTAAAAGTATTTTTGAAAGAGTTTGAGCATTTTTTGGCCACTACCAAATAAGGCCTTAGGTTCCGTTTAGAATCATGGCAAAAAAGCCACGGCTTTGTAGCCATGACAAAAAACTATAAAAATTACATTATATTTCATCCTACACAAATTTCAACATTAAAACATCAGTTTATTTCACATTTTACATAATCTTCAGTACATCAAACAACTTTATTTCACAACTACTAACTTTTAATATAATTATATTTATTTCACTATCATACACACATCTCAAAAAAGCTAAAAAAGCTCTTCTCCAAAGCTTTTTAAGCTTAGTTCCAAACAAGCCCTTAAGCAAGGTCAATCTACATAGAAACTCAAGTGAAAATAAAACCTAATTATGTAATACATTTTCAGGTTAAATCATACTTTTTATCTATCAATCACCAATGCATATAAAAGCTACAAAACAAAAATACTAAGCGCCTTATTGGAGCAGTATCTGCTGAGGATGAGGCATGATGGAAGCTCAATTTTAACGTTTAACTAAGGCTTGTTTTGGGTGATTGCAATCAACCTGTTTCTTTAAAAAAAGTCACAAAAATTCAACTAAACCTTTTATTTGAAGCATCAGAAAATTTAAAATTTAGATGAGGTGAGTTTAGTATCAAAGAAGCCCTTAAATGTTTTATAAAGCCATCGTTGACTGCTTCAAACAAAAAAATGGACTAGAAATTTTCATTCAAGTTCGACTGGAAAATGACCATTCACAAGCTTAGAATGAGAAAGGCATTGTAGTTGTTTTCAAGCAAGTGGCACGTGATAGAAAATGAACAAGCAATAGCACTAACTACTAAGCAGAGGAGTAGGAAGAGCAAGATGAAGCTAATAGAGTATTTCTCCACACATCTCCATGGATTATATATTACACTCTGAGCTAGGAGCAGATGAACCTAAGTGATCGGTATATTAGTCTGCTCCATACTTATTTGAATACCAGTAATGATCTCGTATAATAACTTCATACCACACCAAAATAAACACATATCCTGCCTGCTTGGTTTAGTTAACTTTAAATCAACTCTTCCTAAAAAAGAAATGTTCTAATTTTCTGTCGAATAATACACACAACCTCTAAGACAATAAGTTAGCCAAAATGAAAAATTTTTGAATTGAACTTTTAATGACTCTTCAGCTTTAAACCCAGGCCAAACAGAACTAAAGTTGACGGTTGAAGAAAGTTCCAGCAAGCAAAAGAATGTAATAAATCAAGATCACATGGTTCAGTTGAACAACGGGAATCAAGGAAACCAAAGAACTTAACCACTTACATCATCTCTAAGGTTCTGTGTGTCACGTACATTCCTTTTGACATATCCAGGATCCTTTCTGCAGAGAATCATATAAAAAAGAAAAGAAAAATGCAGAGTAACTTCCGCATCTGAGAGATAATCTCTAAGCACCAAAACAATGCAGCAAATCATGTCAACTATTTAATCATGTAACAGAATGTAATAAGAAGTAATAACGAGAATGCTGAAATGCCATTACAACAAGTGACCTAACTCGATACCAATTAGCTGACTTGCAAAAAACTTGACATATCGAAGTTAGCCTATTACAGCAAGTTACTTTGCTGGCTTTGTAATACAAAAAGGCAATGACAGCTATCCCTTGCAAATATTAGGCACACAAGATGACAAGACTTGAACCTTTCTTACTCGAAACCACATTTGGATTCCAATGTATGCAGCAACTCTTGAACCTTTTGTTTTGACGCTTGATAATTAAAATTTCTTAATATTCTTGAAGAATGGAATCAATTGTTTCTTTTTCTCACTTCTCATAATTATAACATATATCTACCTTTTGGACATTGATACATGACAATATATATATAATTACATCACAAAATCCTTTTAGCTCGAATGAACAACTAAACACTAAATTACTGGGCTTATTATTTGACCAAACCACATAAATAAAAGCTAAAAAAAGGTGAAATATGAGATTACCTTATACTTTGTCTATCCACAATTATAAATAAATATAGAGCTACTTTTAGTAAACCGAATTGAGAAGAGAAATTTGTGTACTTGACTCCAATCAGTTTAGGATTAAGGTTTTAATGTTGTTAATGTTGTTGAAAGTTATTTTAATCATACTAAGTTCAGCTTCTCACGGAGGTACGATGAGTAATAAATTCCACTTAATCATGTAAACATAAATTCATTACGGTTCTAGGCTTTACCATAATGAGTGAAGTCAAGTGACTACCATAATAGGGGCTTAGTGAATTGTCCTGCAAATATGCAATTTATTGTTGTGAACAGACATACTGATGTAGGACTGTTAAAGTTCTAATGAAACCACATTAATCTAAATGAAAAGTGCTGTAGTTTTTTGATCTCCAAATGAAAACAGTTTTAGAATTCGAATAGACACTTAAGTTATCCAACACTTGTTAGTTCATAAAGCATGAAGTCAAAAAGGGCACTAGACAAGTACTAAGGAAGCAATAAACTCAAGAACGTAGAATCTTCATGAATTAACAAAATATGAAAGCATTCCAACACAAGTTTATGTTTTTTTTTTTTTTTTTTGAAACTCACAAGTTTATGTTTTCAATGGATGATTATGTAAGAAAACTGAAAGAATATGATATAACATCAAAATCAACTCTGATACAAGCTTAGCATCCAAAGGATTAACATGAAGGACAACAACTAGTATAACATTTATTATGGCGATTCGATAAGAAGGGGGTGAAATATGCATAGATAAAGATAACTGAAGAAAGGTGCTACGGGACTCAAACCCTAATCACTCAATCCCTAAATGAGCTTCAAAACCTCAAGTGTCTGAGCACATATAGTTCTTGACCCCTAGACTCCAATTTTTATACCCATTTAAATAAGCCTCCAATTTTTAGGCAGGTAAACAACAGAAACAGTTATATAGTAATTGGAGGAGTCCTCTCAAGTATCTATTACTTCAGATAAGGAAACAATTGCATGTAAAATAAGCAACCTAATTCAGGTCACCCAAAAAAGGATCTAAATGATGCAAAGTGATGCATCCCCATGATAAAGGGCTCGCTTCAATAATAATGATATATAGAGATTTCAAGGAACTAAAGACAGAAGAGTACCACACCTGCTACATCTATAGAACAGAACAAGTCCTGCACTTGCAAGGAAAACTCCTGACCATGCAAGAAGCCCAAATGCAGCCGATAATCTTGGAAAACTGAAAGCTGAACACAGAGAAAATATTAAAAAAGAAACAGATAAGAAACATAATTTCAGCTCAGACTAAAGAACAGGGCATAAATGTATACCAGTAATGACTGAATGTACATATGTAACAAGCAGAAAGATGATAATGCACCAGAGGAAAGGTGCAAGTCCTAATTTGGATAGTCTTCCAAAATATCTGTTCCCATCACAACGTTTATCAAATAATCTTCTAGCGTTTCCCTGCAAAAGAAAGACCGTTATTACTTTAACAACAGTAACTAATTTTAAAATTAATATAAGGAAAATAAAAAAAATTATAGGTAAATGACCCTGAAAATTAAACCGAATTATCAGACCATAAACACTGGCACTTCTATAAAGATTTCAAAATCTAACGTCTGCCTGAAAGAAAAATATAATTAGCATAATAACATAGATGAACCTCATCGGTTGGACAAAGAAAAAAAATTTAAAAACTACCAATATATATTTTCAAACCCTTAAAGTCACTTGCTAATCAATATCAGAAAAATAGCGTCCCGTCCCAAAGGCTCCCTCTCTGCAAAGCAATACCAGGACTAAAAAATAATAATTTTATTAGATTGCACAGTTCCATCTGGGACTTCATAACACAAAGTAAGGTTTCTCAGAATTACGATCAGACTTAAAGACGAGCAAACCAAAAACATATGTAACTGGGTAAAAAGAATTCCAAAGAATCCAATGTGTCGTATTGTCTGGCTCAGGCTTGTTTATATATATAAATATATATCAGCCACCTAAGGAAGAAGTTAACATTTCAAGTTTCAATATCATTATAATTGAAGTCCAAAAATATAACAGCAATGGTTCAGAATACACCTAAGGAAATACAACTAACCCTACTAGAACAATCTAAACATGATTTTCATTAGCAGATTAGAACAGAACGACAAGAAACAAAAAAAAGGGTCATTGGATATAGAATAGCACACATTTACAACTTATTTTTTGCATTTCTAGCATTTATAAGTTAACGAATCTACATAAATAGTATTCAAATCAGTGTTAAATGATACACAAATCCTTTAAATGATATATAAAACAAAATAGTGCATCCGTTAACTGAAGTGCATGTAAAATTGTAAGAAAAGTGGGCCAAAAAGTATCATTCATCGAGTGTAGAGAAAAAAGGAGCTGCAATAGGTTCGCAAAAGCCAACACCTTCTATTAGGTGAGACAATTAAGGTTTCGTTTGGAAATAAGTTTTTTTTGGTAGCAAAATTAGCCATGGCTTGATAATTGTGTAAGATGTAAAATAAAGTTAGCATGTTGTGTTAATATTTATGAAGTAAAGTTGATAGTTTTATTAAATATGTGTAAGATGTAAAATAAAATTAGTTTTTCATTTTGGACATCGAGTAAGATGTAAAATAAATTATTTTTATTACTTGGAACTGTGTTGGCTGTCAAAGAACCATGACTAAACTTCTCATTTTTTTTGGGTAATTCTATCCAGGCCCCTAAGGTAGACAACTGATTTCACACAAGTCCACAAAAACAAAAAGATGCCATCGAAATTTTTTTCCACGTGAGATCTTTTTTGACATTCCGTTAAATTTCACTATTAAGATGCAATTTCAAAAACAATTAGGGTAAATTCCGCCTGGGACCTTAAGGTAGATAGTTACCTACAAACTAATCCCAGTTTTTTAAATTTCCTATCTTAGGTCCTAGAGATAGTATGGTGTTGCAATTAGATCCCTGAGCTTCATTCTCGCCTTTTGGAAACTGTCAAAATTGATAGAAAAATTTAAAATAAAACAAAATTTAGATAGGACTTCACACATTGGTCGTTCAACTTCCGAGCATTGCACACGACCATCTGTGTGGTTGTGGAGTTCACAAATGACCATGCGTAGCAGTTTGTGCATGGCCATGCACGAGGTTGCTCGCACGTGCGGCAATCCATGCGTGACCACCTAAGCGCAATTGGTTATCCATTTTGTTGTGTGAAGCAGTCCAATTGGTGGCGCGCAGTTATTCATGCATCGGCAACCGTCTGCGTGGTTGTAAGTAATCGACAATCTAATTGAGAGGGAAGAGAGAGAAAGTATCGATAAAAAATATTAAGTTGAAATACAAGGGGAAAATTGTAAAAAAATTAATTTTTAATAATTCTGTTATTTAGGAACCAAATGACAACTCAACATACAACCTTAGGGACCTAAGTTGAGAAATTTAAAATGTTAGGACCAGTTTGCAAATACCCCTTTACCTCAACAGATGCAATATACCCAAAAATTTAAAATACAATTTGAGCATTAAAAATTACTATCGTGCAAGATATAGAGAAGGAAAGGTTGATGTTATAATAAAATTAGAAATGCTTAAACATATTTAAAATACTCAAATATATTTTTAGTTTTTTAAAATAGCAATTTAACAATCAAATTTAACAAAATTTATTAAAAAGGACCCATGTGGAAAATTTTGGGCAAAAGGAACCTAGATGACATGTTTTCATTCTTGTAAATCTGCGCAAAATCAATGGTCTATTTTAAGATCCCGAATGAAATTACCCCTTTTCTAATTTTATTTGTCCTTGCTCCAAATGGACCCTAAGTGCATAAATAAAATCAAACTGCATTTTAACAAACCAGAACAAATAATGGAAAATACAAGTTAGAAATTCATTATATAATAATAAAAGTTTAAAAGTATGTACTTAGCATTAAGAGGTATCCACCCACAAGAAAAGTAGGGGATAAAAAGTACACAAACCAATAGCAACTTAAGAGATTACTTGATAGTGTAAATATCATTTGAGCATTTCATTACGTAAAAAGCAAGTGGTTAAAACTCTAAAATGAGATAAATTATAGGAGAAAAACAAGTGAAACAACAAGAAGAAAAAGCTACAAAATCTAAAATTAGGGTAGGACTCAACACTATCAGCCAACATTATCACACTTCAAAGAACTTAAGAAAAAAAGAAAACAAGCGAACAAATCACAGCAGGAATGTAGACATATGATGAAACATCAGGCTATACAACTAGAGCACACACATGAAGCCTTTGAGCTTCAAGAGTGAATTTCCTGTTTAGCTTTCTAAAATGCACTTTGTTTCAACACCACTTAAAAATGCAGCACAGCACTTCAAGTCCGGAAACTCGAGCTACTAAAGCATCATGTTTCCCTCAAGTCCTAGGAGCTTCAGCGACTAATAAAGCATCATGTTTCATATCTTTTTAGATAAAACTGTTGAAGAAATACTGACTGTACACTAGTATAAAATAATATTCAAAACCTGTATTAGCAAGTCTATGAACATAACATCAACGAGCATTGTTAAACATCATATCCATTTAACTCTGAAACATAATTTCAGAAATTGTTTTCCTATTTTTCTTTACTCAAATAAAAATCAGGGACCTTCTTTATGAAACGAAGAAGAAAGAAAGATGGAGATTGGTATAAAACAAGAGCTTCTAATATTGTTATGATTATGAAGAGTAGCCAGCTTGAAGAGAGAGGACCCAAAATTATTAGTATAAATTGTTGGTGAAGCACTCCAGAATATTCCAAATGGCAGGTAAATAAGTATCCACCCAAACACAACAAAAATACTCAATGCTCAAAATAGAACACCTACAAGGAAAAAAGCAACTTGCCGATGATTCTTCTCGGCAGCTAGCTGTGCCGGAGTTGAACCAGTAATATCTATCATTGTAAGGTCCTCCTTTTTACCTGCCTGAACTAGCACTGTACATGCTTCCAGATTTCCCCTGATAGCAGCCCAATGAAGAGGTGTATTACCTTTGGATAACAATAGACAGATATTAATAATATGCATGTGATAGAAGCTCCCAAAATCCAAAAAGAATAAACAAAATTTAGAACTTCAATCAAATGCAAAGTCACCTATCCCTCCCCCCGAACAACCACAAAAGAAGAAAAAAGTACATAAACATTTCTTTTCAATATTAATTAGCAAAACTTTACGTGTATGACCAATTTACTGTATAAATGACCAGTCAATCCAAAATTTGAAAAAACAATGATAACTGATTGTACACTTTAAAGGTTGATGATAAAACAATTTATTATAAGATTTCATTAACCCTGATCCCTACTACTTTAGATAGGGTTGACCAAGATTAGCAATCATGGTTTGTACTTTAATCAGCTCCAAAGAATTTTAAATTTCAATTGGAGAGAAAAATAAAAAATTTCACTTGAGCAGATAGTAATCTCTCTCTTGCATATATGCTAATCTTGAATTATAAAATGAATGAGGTGTATGTTAACATACGGGTGCATTTTAACTCGACCTAGTAATAGTCTCTCTCTTGCATTGTTTTAAGGAGAACTGGACTACTACTAGAGATAATATTAGCAAGATAGTGCTACATTTCTTTGGTGTTTCTTATTCCAAAAGTTCCTGATGCAGAGAAAGCTACTCAATTCGAACCCATCAATTTATGAATTACCATCTATAATATTATCATAAAAAACATTATCCCTAACATGAAGAATCTCTTGAGTCCTCTCATTTCACTGAGCAGGCTTCAAGATCTTTTTAATGATATATATATAATAGGTTGGGTTTTGATCAACAGATTGATACCATAATTAATTTAAATGCAGCCCTACTTTTTATTTTTCAGTTAGCCATTTTGTACACCTATTTTGGGGGTTTTTGCATGTTTTGTTCAGCTTTTTGAAACATATATAATGTGAGATGATGAAATAGACGCTTTCATGTGAGATCATGTTTGAGGAAACAAAAATCCTCTTTTAATATTCGTTGTCGTTTCATAAATTTATAAATGCAAGTCAACTATTGAACCAAGTTTTTCAAGCTCATACACTTGTCTATAGACCATACTTGATCCCCAATTCGTTAATCAATGCCTAGAAGCTCCAATCATCACATTAATCTCGTGGTTAAGCATCACAAGCAAAATTTTAGTAAAAATTGATGCCATGAACACATAACTTATGAAACTTTCAACAATTAAAAGCTACCATCACCATATAGCATGCTAAAGCAATTTATGAAATGTAGGAATGAGATTCAGGAAAAAAAAAAGCTATTATATTACTCCATGGCCCAAAGGCAACAAAGAAAATCTCATTAAGAATGTTACTTTTTTTCATTTAGTTGGACGAAACTCTTTACACCACTACTTTCTAACTTTTCTCCTCTTTTAAATGATAGCTCACAAAGAGTACACTCATTCCTCACATGGAACACGCCTACACAGAGCAATTATTTCTCACACAGTTGAACTCGCCCACATAACGCACTTATTTGTTCCTCATGCAAAAGAAAAAGAGAAAGAGATGGGACAATTTATAGATACAAAACAATGTCACTTATGATTTGCTTTAGAATATGTGAAGTATTAGACGAAGGATCACTCGAATTACTTGAGCATAATCACATAAACAACTTACGAATATTAAAAGAGGATTTTTGTTTCCATTTAAGTCACTGCCTTAGCTCGAGCAAATTACAATTGACGCGACATCTAGTGACAGCTTCTGACTATTCACTGAGAATGATAGTTCTCAATTTGTCGCTAAGAGCTATAACTGACAAGATTTTAGATATTTAATTTGGCGCGACATCCATTAGTTAGCTATCAAGCACCTTCTAAGGAAAGTAACAACCTCTAAAGTGTGGAAAAAACAATTAAGACATAAACCAAGAAACCAGTGCTCTATCGTGTAAGAGTTGATAACAATTAAAATGGAACTTGCGTTTTTTTAAGTTGCGTTCATATGTTTATACATTATATTATTACTTGTTCTGGTTACTGTTCAGTAATATTACCTGTGATAAAAAACTGAAATTGCATGTCTGCTTGCAAATATTTTTATTTAGGTGATTAATGTTAGTGTCTACTCAGCCTAAGGTCGAATGATTGATGTTATTTTTCTAGGTACTAGTGTAATTAGAGATCATGGGAATGAAAAAACAGACAAGTGTTGGATCAGGGACGTGACATTGGGCGTGTAGAAGTTTGTCACTGGCCAAAAGAGTAACCCTTATCAACAATATTCTCACTTCCATTTCTTTACACTCACTTTCTCACAAGTTCACTCTAGAGGCGATTGAAAAGCTCATTAGACAAAATGGAGTGGGGACCTCAATAAAAGATCTATTTACAACATCGCCTAAGAGAAGGTTACCAAACACAAGAATATTGGTGGTCTTGAAATTCATCAACTTGGGTGGAGAAATGCCTTGGTGGAGAAGCATGCAACCAATCCGGATCCAATGAATGCAAGCTAAATATGGCGAAAGAGCAAACATATTCATGGTGCAAAAACAATTCTTTGCTTGAGGCTTATCTATACAAGAGGGGACATTGCTATTAGTAAAATGATGTGAAAAACAAGGTCATGAGAGCTATCAACTCTTGAGACATCCAAGATTGACTCATCGCATATAGTTAGAAAGTGATTGCTCCACCATTATTGCAAGCCTCCTCGAGGCACCACAGGAATGAGATCACGATGCTTATTACCATTTTGAAAGTGATAGAATCACACATGCATACAGATCCACCAATAAAGCGGCTAACTATATAGCTTGTTTTGTATCCTTTGGAGATATCCGCTAGGATGAGGTGTTGCCTATCCCAGTTGAGTTTTATAACATCCTATCTACTAGGTGATAGCACTTGTCGTAAACATTTTTTTGTTTTAATACAAAATAGGTTAAAAGCTGAATTTCAACAAATGAAGTATTTTATACACATTGATAAAGATTAACCTTGGATTGAATTTTAACTACCAGAACATATTATATTTGCCCTATATGCATTAAACATATTTGTGTAAAAATTTACATTACACGAATAGATGTGGGCAAAAATTTCTAGTGTGGATACCAGTAGATTTGTGGAAAAAATAGGAGATTGAATGAAAGAAGACTTGCAGTTTGCAATGCAAAGGAGCCATACCTTCCTTGTCCTGCCTTACCCTATAAGCATCCAGAAATAAAAGAAGACGTATACAATCAGCAAATCCCTTGTAGGCAGCCCTACAAAAATAAACAAGTTCAAAAGAAGATTATTTTGAACTATAGAACATAAATGAAAATAAACTATTTTGCTGCATTTCAGGAAAGGATTGCATTTGGATAATAATAATAAAAATAATAACAATGTAGAAAAGGAATGAATAAATAATCCACATATAAGCAAGACAAATACCAATGCAAAGGGCTTCTTCCATCATTGTCAGGTATATCAGGATCAGCGTTCCATTTTGTAACTATATGGTAGAGAAATGCTGTCTGACCATACTGAGCTGCAACATGGGTGGTCTGCAAGCAAATGATGGCTGATTAATGCCAAAAGCACATAGTGCAACTTGGTTTGTAGAAATAAAATAACAAGTGCAAAAAATCCAACAATATCAGACTCAAAGATTGCATCGAATCCATAATCCTCTTATTATAGTTCATAAGAGTAAAATAGTAACAATCCGAAAGGAAGTTGAGTAGCTAACATTCCCACACACTACTATAAAACCTAATTGAAACCAAAACGTGACTGCTCATATTATGATAGTCGTTAGGAAGTGATATTGCATCCGTTTCCCGTTGAAAAAATTTGCTCCTTCGTTAGAGACTCACCGAGAAGAAGGGAAATCACTTGATGGCCCAACTAAAATTAGGACGCCATCATAAACAACCATTCAAGTGGAAGAAAATTTTATTCTATAAAGCTAACTACGTCAAAAAATTTATATAAAACGCATTTAACAGAATGAGGAGTTGAGTATAAATATGACAGATTTAACAAATTTAATGTAGTTAGAAAATTATTAATTTTCGAAAGTTAATTGCATCAAAAAATTTATCTAAAACACATTTAAGCAGCCAATTTTTCTCTATAGCCTTGTTTGGTAACCATCCAAAAAAGGTAAAGAAAGAGAAAATAACTATTTTATAGAGTTGATGAGAAAAAAATTTATTTTAATATTGGGAGGTGTGTATGATGTGAAATAAAGTTGATTTTTAAAGTTAAAATTTGTTCGATGTGAAATAAAGTTATTGAATATTATTTTGCTCCAAATTGGGCACTTCCCAAACAAGACCTATATATACCTACCTTGACAGCCTCTCAAGCTGGAGTTTTTTACCATGCTTAGGTTGAAAAATTGACCACTCACTTGAGATTTAATCATCACATAAGCAGCTTCATTCTTTGAATTTAGGAAGTCAAGGTACGTATATAGAGCACAAACAGGCAAGCAGCACTTGACACAATGTATGACAAGAAATACCTTGACATAGGTATGACAAGTAGTAAATAGACATTGGTAGGGTGTGTGCACAAGAAAATGGTGGGCAACAACACTGACAGTACAGGTTATGACTCCAAGCAGTAGTGGTGACAATGAATCAGAAGACTAGCTGTGATACCATGTTGAATAGGAGGATAATGTGTCCCTTTCAAGCTAAGGAATCTCCTGTAGATTTAATAACCACATCAGCAGCTTCATTCTAGGAGTGTGGGAAGTCAGTTAGGTATATAAAAAGCAAATAGACATGCAACATTAGGCAAAATGATGGAGTCTATCATGTATAACCACCAATGCCTTGATATGAGCATAACAAGTAATAAATAGAAGCTCGCAAGTGCACATTGAAATGAAAGGTGGACAACACTGGTAATGAATCTAGCAATGGTGGAGGCTGTTGATAAAATAAATCTAATACCATGTCAACAAGTATGATTATAAAGAAAACTCTCCTCCCATTGACTAAGAATGATAAGAGAAAAGTCATAGCAGTGCTATTTATAATAGGACACATATCGATGACACCACAAGTAGCACATTACCAAATCCAACTAGCTGCTGACATAAGGAAATTAGCTAAATGTTTTGGGGGGTTCAAAAATATTCCACTTCAAACTTTTCTATTTATCTATTTCATACCTCCATAAGTCATATGTACTCGTAGGGGAAGAAAAGCTAACTAATTCGCTTTACAAGTTTGGCTAATTTTGTTTAGAATCAGCAAGGAATATGTAGTTCTGCATTTTACTTCATTATTTATGCAATAGTTTTATTTGCATAGAATTCTAATATGCTCTTTATAAACATTTTGTTTGAAATCTTGTCAGGCTTTGTTATGCTGATCCTAACGGTCCAGACAACTTTGTTCCCCGTAAAATCACCAAAAAAAGATAATCTTTTAGATTCTATCCATACCAGTAGCCAATTCTTGAATATCATTCATGTGATCTTTTCTAAAAATCCAGAGATGGCCACATACCTCCAAGAAGCACACTTTCAATCTACCCAAAGAAGCATAAACTAAAAGTACCAAAGCAAAAGAATTTACAAAAAAGTCAAATGCTGAAAATCAAGAAAAGGAAAACAACAGAAGACCACCATTAACCTGATAACCATAAAAATCCGTAGCATCAACACGGGCGCCTTCCTTGAGTAAGAGCTCGGAGACCGGTATGTGACCCCGCACTGCACTCCAATGAAGCGCAGTCTGCCCCGTGTTGTCCGCAGCATGCACATTTCCTCCATGCTGTCCAGGGCAAAAAAACGCTAATCCTCTTACTTGCACAATTTAACGAAGAAGACTATAACAAGAGATCGCAAACATTCGCACCAACATGACGAACTCGAAGATACAGAAAACGATCTAAACCTCAATGATGTATTGCGCAGCCACAGTGCGATTATTGAGGGCGGCCCACTGGAGTGCGTAATAGCCTCCGCCATCAGGCTCCGTAACGGAGCAGCCCTCCGACTCGACGAGCCTCTGCAGCTTCTCGAGATCTCCGTAGGCCGCCGCCGTATAAACGTCGTTTCGCAGCGCCTCGTCCTCTGCTACTTCCAGAGCTTCCTTGGAACCGGTTGTGGCGGCGCCGACACTGACGCCGGAGCTCATGGCATCGATTCGATCCCCCTCCTCCACAATCTCGATCTCCGACGCCATCGGCGCGCAGGGACGATCCCACGACGCCGATGGTGGAGGAGAAAGATCGAAAGTAAGGGTTTTGGAAGGAGAATTCAAGGGTTGGGGGGAGGGAAACAGGGTTGACTGGGCTCGCCGGATGGCTTGAGGGATGAAAGATCGACGGAAAAGGGCGACAAAGAAGACAATTGTAATTTTATTTCTTATGATAAATTATTCAATTTAATTTAGGTAAATTACTTATTGGTCCATACGTTATAAGTATATTTTTTGTTGATCCAAACATTTTAAATTATTTCATTTTGATTTCTCACGTTCAGATTGTATTTCAGGTTAGTCCATTTATCTTCGCATGTGATATTTAATTATGATTTTTGACTTGGCATCATAATTTTTTTTTAAGTATTGTATTAATTAGCAAAATTTTACTAGAAATAATATTTAATATGTAATCACATAAGAGAATTATGTGAAACAGTGTGAGTATTTCACAAGATAATTAACCTTAAATTAATTAAAATAATCTATTATTCTAATATCATTATTTCAAAAAATTATACTAAAAAGGATACACGTATGAGAAGAAAATGTTTAGATTTATGATCCATTTTTGGTAAAAAAATTTAACTATTAATTAAAATATATGGAAAATAAAAAAATAAGCATGAGGACTATTATGAACAAAAGTTAATGAGAAGAAATAATTCACTCATATCTTCTATAATAATATTGCTGAGTTTAAAATCATAACTTATCAGTATTTATTATAAATATCAAATAGCTACAGCAGACTCAAAACTTTTAAAAAAATTCATTGAGGTACCAATAAGCAATTTTCATTGAGAAAAAAAAACGTAATTTACATTGTACTAATTATTTGAAAGACCGGTTCTTTGAATCAGATAATGAAGATTTTTTGGGGATTGGTGGGCCCAACTTAATTGTTTTTTTTTTTTTATTTTTAATTTTTAATGTTAAAGCCCAAGTCAATAGTTAGTAATCAAAACTGCAGAGCAAGGTGTCCATCAAAAAAAAGAAAAAAAAAAAAAAACACTACGCGTAGAGTTTTTAAAAATTTTGATTTCATTCGCATGATAAAAATATCAATTTTAATAATTTTAATTTCAATAGTTTCAATTTTTACAAACTATTAAAATCTTGTAAGTTTAAAATTAAATTTATTGATGATAATTATTACATATTATTTTTTAAATTGATGAGTTTCGATAATTTTAGCTGAATTTCGATCAAAATTAGACCAAAATTGTCGAAACTATCGAGTTTCGACTGAAATCAAAACTCGGTAGTTTTTTCGAATATGTTTCCACCAAAATCGATTTGAAATACCAAAATTCCTACGAATTTTAACTGAGTTTTAAGATCTTGCTATAGAGGCTATTAACAATTGAATTTGAGTAAGTTTGTGAGTTTATTTCAATTCCATTAAATTTTCTTCAACTAATTATGGAGTTAAATCAGGCTTTTCTAAATTATATTTAAAATTTATATGCCCATTTAACATATATTATATATTATATTAATATTTTAATTAAATTTATATGTAAATTTGTATTTCTTTTCAATATTTATTGCCATATATATATATATATAATATCTTAAAATAATTAGAAAAATTAAATTCCCACCTAATAAAATTAAAACTTAGATATTGTTTTTGATATTGTATATTAAAAAAGTTAAATACATAGTAAAATATAAATATTAAATTGATTCTGAGTTAAATCAATTTTATGTTACATGAATTGACTTCGACTAGAGTGAAAATTGAATCAAGCTCAACTCGAGTAAAATTTGATTGAGTTCCAAGAGAGTTTCGAGTTTTGAACATAATTAACAACTCTACTGTAGATTTTTGTGTAAATAAGAGTTAGAGAGATTAATAGTCAAAATTAGATTCAATTTACTACGTTTCTGTAGCTAACTCATTCATTTATAGACCTGACTTAGACTTAAACCATTTAGATTAGATCGGTTTCGGATTGAGTCAGATCTAATAAATAATTTTTAATATAAGACTTAAATCTCATAATAAATATACTATTAAAAAATCTCATAATAAATTTCATAATAATAATATTTTAAATTATTATTTTTTAATGAAAATGTATAGGATAAAGTTAGAGATAGTAAATAAGAGTAGAATACATTGAGTAATATAATATATGTATAACTAAACATTTAATCATAAATTTGAAAAAAAATAATGTAATACTTAGTTTAATATCTCAGAAAAATATTGCAAAATTATGTTTTTTAAAATCAAATTATAAAAAAATTAAATAAGATTAATTAATAAAAATTATTTTGAGATTTTGCCTTTTATCACATATGATATTCTTGATATAGTTAGTTCTTTTATTCTCTGTCATCACTTTATCAGTGTTTACACATAAATTCATGCATAATAAATATACATATCCAACTACTCTACTATGATCATGACTTTTATATTGATAAAATAATTATTTAATTTAATGATATAAATAAATAATTTCATAAAAAATTATAAAAATATCACTAAAAAATGATATTTATTAAATATTAAAAATTCAGATGATATTGATGGCCAAATCCTTAGAACTCTTCCCACACATTTTCTCTCCAAATACCAGTTCTTCACTAAATACTATAAAAAGTTGGGTAATTTTATTTAACCCTCGAGATAAATTTCTAATTCCATCCGGTTCCAACAATAAAAACATAACATAAAAGTCCCTTCCGTATAAATCTTTTCTTTAAATACGACAAATTTCATTAAATTTGATCATTAAATTATTATTTTTAAAATTTTAAAATATATATTTAAACATATAAAAACATGTTTAAAGCATTTCACTAATCTTCAAAACTTAAACGTATACTTTTAAAATTTTAAAATAATAATTTAATACCTAAATTTAATATAATTTATAAAAAAATAAAAAAATTTATATTTGTAAGACACACATGATATATGCTACCTTAGCGTCCTGAGATAAATATATGAAAATTATTGTTAAATGTAAGAACGATTCTTTGAGGTATTTAAAAATTTCTTTTTATTATCTTCTAATACTCAAGTTCAAGATTTAGGTCTCATTTGATTTAAAATTAAAAATTAACTTGATTTAATTTTCACCTGATATATCACATCATACATAAAATTTAATATTAAAAATTAATTTTATTTCATATTCTACACACATTACTAAAATAATAACTAATTTATATCGCATCCCTCACACATCTTAACATAATGACTAATTTTATTTCACATCATTCATAACTTTCAATAAAAAAATATTTGAATAAATACCTACATGCCACACAATTTAATTTTATTTATGCCTTACCCATTCATTCTTAGTTAATTATGCTATGCACAATCAAAACATTACAAAATCTTACATACACACATTTGAGTTAAAACTTAATCAAAATCTATTTGAAAAAAAATATTCTGTTAGTAAATCATTAAAATTATATTTTTACTCTTAGTGATACATATTTTTTCTCTTCCTCAATATCACACTAAAGCGTTAATTTGTCCTAAAATTAATTCACGTCGCGAATATCTCCTTCCTTTACTGCCACCTAAACATTAAAATTTTAAAATTTTCACTCAAAATATATTTAAATATCCTTAAAATAATATTATGTACGACCCAATTTTTTTATAATCTAACAATAATTAGGTTAATAAAAAATTATGATTGCTCATTATAGTAAAAATAAATTAAAATGTGTGTATGTAAAATTTTATAATATTTTGAATATACATAGCGTAATTAACTAAGAATGAATGAATAAAGCATAAATAAAACTAAATTATATAACATATAATTAATTATCCTAAAAATATTTGTATATAAATTTAATTTTAATCTTGTTAAATTTAACCTTACAAACAAATAGACCCAAGAGTCAAATTTAAGTTCTTCTCACTCAAAAGTTTCAAATCATCATTTGAAATTTGTCCAACATATTCTCAATGTAATCTTGAGATGGTATTAATGATATCCTTTAAAACTTTCATACTAGGCATAGCCATTCCGATATCTTTAATCTCAAAATTTGAAACAAATCATATTTTTCTCGATATTGATAAGTTCTACATTAGTACTGACTATCAGAATATCGTCAAAATATATAACGACACGATTGCAAAAACTTGAATGTTTATTTTACACACAATAATCAAAATCTCAAACTCACTAACTAAAATAACCTTTTGAAATTGTGTAAAAACTTGTTTAAGGCCATATATAAATTTATGAAGCTTACACATTTTGTTTTTCTCACCTTGAACAACAAACTCATACATGTATATTTCATAAAGCTCTAGATCCAATAGAGTTATTATTATCAAAAATGTTCATATAGAAGCTATTCTTACGACAAGTGAAAATGTATCTTCGAATAAGCTAATCCCAAATTGTTGTGCATAGCCTTTAGACACTAAACGAACTTCATACTCATCTATAAATTATTAGAATTTAATGAGCCCCATCCATACTTGAGCTAAGAGAGCACTATAAAAAAAATAATTTTCAATCATAATCTATGATTAAGTTTTACTTCCACAACAAACCAAATTACAAGGAATTATGGTGAGAGATTCTCCACTGAATTTGCTTAGAATTTCTTCACCTGAACTTTCGCCCCATTCTTGGTGCTTGATTCGAGCATAGCTTCCAGAACAGCAACATCTCGTGCAGCCTCTACATATGAGCTTCGAGGTTCAGCTTGATGCTTGGATGACAACTCCTAAACAATAAGAAAAATAAAACAAACTCGTCATCATCGTCATTAAAATTATTTAGAGTTAATTTAATTTATCAATTTTCCTGCTATCTAATGAGCTATTTTTCTTCTTATCTCTTTCACAATAGAGTATCTACTCGCTTAATGACGCAACTTCCACTACGTACACATTCCACCTTTTCTTTTGATAACACAAACGCATATCACCAAAATCAGTGTAGAGTAGAAAAATTCTAGCTGAATTTCAACTTATATCTTTAACTCCAAAAACTTTACAAGTTGATTTCAGGTCACTACTTACTCAAAGTTACTTTTGAATTGACTCATAACTAAGATATATGAAGTCATTTAATATTTTTAAAACAAATACATGGTATAGATTGAGACCTCAGAAGTTTGATTCCTTTGGGTGTCACTGAAAAACTCTTTTGCAAAAAATTAGATTTCAAGTCAACTCAAAACTTAGATGGCAGCCTTATATATGATCTTATATGCAATAACATTAAACCAAATAAATAATAATATAGAGATAACATAAACATTCACTAATACTGGCATCTAGATAACACGAACATATAGATAGGCATTGAACCTAACATCCCCTAGAATGTACATATAGAAGATAAAACATATAGATGTTGAAACATATAGAAAACATATAGAAGATAAAAGAAACAGCACAAATGGCCAGAAAAGAAACAGTAAATGGTCGATGTTGAATACTAATGCATATGTACAGAGAAAAACAATTGAAACAGGATGAACTAGACTGAAAAAAAGAATGATTAATGCATAATCAGACAAATAATAGCTAGGATGATGCTGAACTTTCAAACTTGTCAAGTAAGCATTACATAGGAAGACTTGCAGGGAAATGACACAACATAAACATCTGCAATAGAGAGGTATAGCATCGAAGCTACCTGTGCAGGAAAGAGTGGCCATTTAAACCAGGGAAGGACTGAATAATGGTTGCTAGTTGATGACACAGAGCGTATAAATGTAATATAATTTTTAAAACAGGTAAAAAGACACCAACTTTGCTGATAAGGTATAAAGCTTTTGAATAGTAACTAGTTTTTTATAAAAGCATCATACCTTTTTACTAGCCTGTTTTATGTCATGAATAAAGGATTTCAATTCTTCATTCACACCACTAAATGGATAGAAAGTTTTCTGACATGTGCTATCTGCTGTATAAAATAGAACCTGAAGAACGACTTGTTATGTTACCAAATTATCTGAGAAGATGACTGGATATCAGTTTAACCAAGAAAATCAAAAGAAAAAAGATAAGAATCGTTGATGGCCAAGAAAATGAATAATTCCTACAGTGTAACCACGCATTCCATTCTCAACACCACGCTCAATTTGCAGCGTTCCTTTTGAACCATCAACTCGCCAATAAACCTGAGAAAATCAAGTGCAGTGCAGAGTTGAAAAACATTAAAGGATAGCTAAAAATAAACAACGGAGTCTTTAGAGTTATTATGATGGGTTAAAAACATCCAGTCCACTGGGAAACAAAGTTCAATATCAAAAGGACAATGCTCAATGGTGCAGAATTCAAAAACAATGTTTGGTTCACCTTTGGTGACATTGAGGACACTGCAAGCACAAACACCCCGGCACATCCATTTTCCAATTGACTTCGCATGAGAAGATATAATGCAATTAACTCAAAACTAAAGAGGAATTTTAAAAAGCTGTGCAAATTGGACTCACAAGAGGGAACATAAATTGTCAGGAGGTGGCAAATTCGTATCAATGTGTCGACCAATAGCTGAAACTGTGGCAATTTCGCATCCAGCAAGCTATGATGATTGGAAGAATTGCTTGTGTTAGCCAGAAAATTTGCCTGCATGAATCCTTGGAAGTACTCAAGTATTTTTCAATCTATAACAGATATCAAAAAAAGCAAGATAGAAACTAATCCAAAAATACCAAAACATTTACAAGACAAACCGAACACACTTTTAGTTTCCAATCATAGTCAACATGTGGTTCTTCCATTTATCCTACCTGCCTTGACCCTGATGGAATCTGTGAGCATTCATCTCCATGCAAACACCTTTTACTCAACTCTCTCAATATCCCTATCTTACAAAAAAGTTTTTCAAGTTGTAAAAATTCTGACGAGTTGACAAGGTAACAGCACCTTGACAAAAATTGAGGCTTACAATGACAAGTCTCACTTAAAAAAAAAAGCTATGAAATCAACCTACAGTGGTGGTACCTTGAAAAAGCGAGGCTTGAAGTCCCAACCTCAACTCCTACCAAAATATGTCAAGGTGTCGCCCTGCAACAATGCATCTAGA
Source organism: Apostasia ramifera (assembly GCA_019297695.1). Taxonomy (NCBI): domain Eukaryota; kingdom Viridiplantae; phylum Streptophyta; class Magnoliopsida; order Asparagales; family Orchidaceae; genus Apostasia; species Apostasia ramifera. The sequence goes on along the minus strand of JAEMOT010002034.1, from coordinate 514,215 downwards.
TAAACCCAAGGGCTCGTGCCCTAACTTTGATCCTAAATTGAAGATGCCGCAAAGTTGCCCAACAATGAAGATTTCTCAAGTAAATTGAGGCTTGATGCTCCAATGTCAAGTTTATCACTAGATATACTAATAAATTGTCTTATGACGAAAATAACACGAGACTTGAGGCTTGACATCCAGACAACTTGGATGTTGGACATTAGTGCAAGAAGTGTCGAAAAACTGGTAAGGTTGTGCTAAAGCCTCCAAATCTCTTTTCATCTCATCAAGTCTTTACTCACAACACTCATAACTTCTTTTGTACACCGAGATAGAAGTTTCTTCAATCACTAGGGCAAGCGAATCCCAAACAATCAGTGTTTGACACAAAATAAATGACATCCCAGATATTAGGCATCAACACAAGAGATGTCAACACCTTAACAATGACTACAACTCAGCTCGTGAGAAAATAAGATATCGAAAATATGTCATTTAATGCATATTATGATTTGCTGAAGTACATGTTGATCACTTATATGAACGTTGAATCGCAAGCTCATTGTGTTACATGCTATTAGTTTGGTTGCTTATGATTTTGCTAATATGATGAAATAGCCTTTAACTACATGATATGATGAATGGAAACATGATGTTTAACTTAGTTTGATTACAGTTTGATAACATGCTGCTTATGTGATAAATACAAGCATATGTACATAGATATCATGTGCACTAATTTGATGCTTAGACCGTATTGAACCCATATTAGTAGTAAAGCAGATGTGAGATGCACAATCATGTAATGTAAGCATACGACGATTTTCCAAAATATAGGACATGAACACAGCATGACACACGAAATATAATAATAATAAAATTAACAATTCATACTTAAGAAAATACATAAAATATAGTACAAACTTAAATTTTTAAGTATAAATAACTTGTGAATACCAATGAAATCTCATAGAATCAAGATGAAAACTTGAGAATAAACGTTGTTGACATTGAAGAAATTTAAGATGTAAATTTATGATTCACTTTGCAAAGTAAGTGGGAAAATAAGAGAATACAATTTTGCTCATTAGAACAATCACAGTGAACATGATAGTAAGAGAAAATAAGAGCTTTCGATGTTAAGGATAAGAGAAAGATGAAGGTGAAGCTATAAATTTTTTGCAATTGGTTCATCTTCGTAAGGCTCGAGGGCAACAAAAGAGGAAAAAAAATTTAATTTAGCTTACTTAACTTAGAATTTTGACTTATATTAAGTAAAATTTTAATAATAATAGTAATAATAGATAAATTTTTAATTTTTTTAGATAAAATTTTAACAATAATAAAATTTTAAATATTAATAAAAATAAAGAGGAGGTATATATCTATAAATTTTATTAAAAAATATAATATTAATAAATAAATTTAACATTAATATTAAATATATCCAATTCTATTTTATATGTTTCAGAAGTATCCTATGCCTCAAAAGTGTAATGCATCTTAGAAGTATTCTAAAAGTATCTTAAGGTGTTCTAAAGTGTCCTTACGTATGTCCTTTAATTTTTTTAATATTATTTTATTTGGACATGCCAAGTGGTGTGTCCGACACAGTGTCCCCGTGTGTCTTCGCGTGTTCCCGCGGTTGTGTTAAATATGTGTAGGGTATAAGAATAAATTAATTTTTTTGGTCAAATTTTGTGTAAGATGTGAGAACATAAATTTATTAGTTAAAAATTTTATTCTATGTGAGAGATTGTTGGTAGAAAAGTCATGGCTTTATTTGTGTGGCTTCCAAAAAGACCCTTATGAGCTTTATTACTATGTAGTTTAAACTGGTTCTTAATATCTTTCTGTTTTTTGAACTTTCTTAAGATGCTGATATTCAACTCTAGATCACATCATAAAATTTTTCCTAGTTATATTTAGATGTCACAATCCATCATACACATGAAAGCAGCTAAAAGTATGTAAGAATTGTCAAAACGTTGCTCATACGCTTCTGCGTTTCTGGTAAACTTCAGATTGTACTATAGAAGTAGGGCATATAGACAATCAATAGTTGTAGACACAAGTTTTTAACAAATGACGTAGATATACCTGAGGTTGGACATTTCTGTGCCATGCCAGTTGCTCAAATTTTATAATTTAGTTGCATAGATGATAACTTTTGCTGTAAAGAAATGATGAGATCCAACTTATGTTTCAGGTTTAAGGTAGACAAATCATCATGCAATACTAATAGAGATGCCAAACAACCAGTTACTTGCCCTAAACTAAGTCTCATTCAATGAAAGCTTAACCTAGCCGAATTCCACATTTCGATACTGCTTTGTGAAATGCCTTGCCCCACTTTGCGTGCAGGAATGGATCTTAGCCTTAAGATATGGTGCGGTGTTCAGCTCCCCGTTGCTTCATAGGGTTGTCATATACTAGCACTACTCGGCGCAGGTTTCTTGATGTTTGTTCTTGCCTTTGAATTGAAGCTACCAATTCACTAAAGAAAGTATTAGAATGAGAATTTGTGAAGGGCGATTCACAAGTCTTGTTTATATTCATAGTTTTATTTTTAGCCTGCTTTTAAAAAGTTTGTGAAGTATGGAAAGTTCATACATATTTATCAAGAATATTCAAAAATCTATATGCTCTATTAGTATGTAGGCTTAGAGGATATTTGGATTTCACTTGGAAACTAAAATGACATATGAGAACTTTTTATTTCAAAATTATGGCTCAAGCACAAGTTGTCTCTTAAGAATTTTCAAATTTTATATGCTTGTTTTAGACGGTGATGCATAACAGTGTGCGAATGCGATCCTAACTTAGAGATTAGTTGATAAATTAGCAGATAATCATAAAATTGGCATGAATATTTGCTGAAGATAATCACGAAATAACCAAGAAAATTCAGCCTCGTAGATAAATCGATTTTAAAATATAAAAGAATCAAGGTTGAATAATAAACAAAGGATGCATCACGTGATTTAAGGTAACACTATTTTAACAAATCAAAGCTAGAGTACACAGTAAATCGTATTGTCCCAATTATATAATCCAATAGTAAGTAATGCGCACAATAAGATCAAAGTCATATAGTTGAGTAAAGAGAGCACCATCTGTAACACCCCATATTCGATGATCCGGATTTACCTCAAACTACTCAGGCCTACGACAAATGAGTTGTTACGAAGAAATGATTTGCTTAATTATAGTACTGGATATAGCTTAAAATTGTCAAATCCAAGTACTAGTATAAGGCTTAATCTTATTTGAAATTCTAGCTTCAAAATAGATTTTTGAAATCTCTTTACAACTTAAGGTATAATATGAGCTCAGATAATTATGCTTGCAATTTACATGTATATATAGAAGCTTATGCATTAAAGATCAAGTCAAAAGGTTTAGTTAAATTCAATAGTAATATAGTTATCAAATTACAATTTAAATATAGTACAGTCCTTTAATATAGCTCATATTACAAATTTTCAATTCAAATAAAAAATGCAAATATAATTATCTCGATTTCCTACTACACCCACCTCCAGTGTCAAGTGCCAAATCTAAAATATTTTTGCCAAAAGTAGGCGTCAGTCCACCGATCCTAGGACTGAGTAGGAGAACACACGCTAACAGGATAAATAGAATGGCTTAGGTACAACAATCATATTCATTTGTCATCTTTGTTTTTAGGTATAGCCATCAGAATACATACACATGTTATATCATGCAGCATCTAGTATATTAGCACCACTAATCAATAAATCAATCCATACTATTGTGGATCATACAGTGGAAAGCAAGTAGATGTGCCATTCCTTCATTCTATCTCTTTTATTTTCATTTTTGACCATTATTACTTTTTATTTCATCTTATACCACTGAAACTAATGCATGCCCCTTGTATTAGTACAAGAGTATCTCCACCATTGTGCAACGGTGAAAACTCCTGGAGTTTATCTCCACTTTTATGCAATGATGAAAACCCAAATCTATTTTCCACCCCAACTATAGTGGCAATCCCTACATGTGGCCACTGGGACTTATTTCCACCTTATGTGCAATGGGGAAGCCCATGTCATCTTTGCTCGAGCTAGGGAACAGTATATTCAAGGTCACACACACATTCTCTTACCTTGCTCACTATGAAACATGGATACTTCAACTTTATTTCACATCTTACAAAATTTTCAACATAATAAACTAACTTTATTTCACATCCAACATACTTAACCAATACATGATAAAATTTGCCACACTAACAATTTCATGAACAGACCATAAAATTTTAGTAATAAATTACTAAAATAAGCAATTCATTAATAACTCAAAAATAATTGAATGCAATTTATTGAAAACAAAAACAAAGCATTACCATTCTCAAACCCGCAATGAAGTGCACGCCCATATCTAGGATAAAACCACCCTGAAAAAGAATGTGAAGAAAACTTCATGGTCCCATAATATATAGATCAGATAGAACTTAAAAAGGACTATTAATTTGCCTTAGCATTCTTTGAAAGCATTATTATATGAGAAGCAACTCGTGTAAACAAATCTAAGTATACAGAAAAGAATAAATTTTGCATCCATTTGTTCTATAAACGAACATATAGGTACAAACTAATGGATAATATAATCAAATCTTCATTAATTTATTATAGAAAAATAAATATACAAGTACAGATAAATTGTCAAATCAACAATTTATTTGATTACTGAATTTCAAAAGCGCTAAAACACAAAAAATAGCGTCTTAAAAGCCAAAAAAAGATCACTGTGACTCCTTGGTTCACCTAAATAAAAAAAAATGTAAGTTAAATACTTACCCTGTTCATTTTGGTGCTCAACTATAGTGGATTTTAAAGCCAAGCCCAGAAAATGAGCTAATAACTGGAAATGAGCATGACTAAGTAACCATGCAACAACACATAGACATTTACAAACACAACAATAAAAACTTAGGAATATGGCATATAAAAGTAAGATTCTTTGAATAAGGTATTAATAATTTTAACTACGCTATTACTGCTAGAGATTATGTGATATAATGGTAAGAAGGCATAGAATGCCACAGAGAAACTAAGAATCAGATACGGTTAACAAAATATATATGAAAAATCCACATAGAAATGAATTGAAACAATCAATAGGAAGTAAAACTTACTGCTAATCAAAAACCTTACTGTGAAATTTCGACGCCAGGAGCTTGAGAAATAAGGGTTGGAACTATTCATTGAACCTTCAACAATCACTTGAATGTTCATCATATCACCAATATCATTTATTAGTTTTTTAGACTGAAAAAGAGTTTCAAATAAATATTAGGTGTGGCACTATTACATAAAGCATCAAAACATTGGCACAAAGGTGCTACCTACCTCATAAAAAGCAGGCTCAAAGCGGTAATTTTCAGCAACTGCCCATATTGGCTGATGAGGAAGATGGTTGCAAAGTGAATTGTAGCACAAAAGTGCAGTTTCGGCCTCAATGGTTGCTGACAATATAACAACAAATTAGAAACAGCTAAAATCACAATTATGTCATGTCTAAAAAGGTAGCCACCATCAATTAGTGTGGCATTAATGCTTTTTTGTTATCACTGTATCTCCTGTTTAGGAGATAGTAACTTACATTCACATGCTGGCTTCTCTTCAAATCCATTGCATCCAACATATCATACAAAAGAAGAACGGAATTAGAAAAGTTCCGTTTAAAACAAAACAGTAAGATAAATAACCATATTTGCTTATAAATAACTAAAAAAAGAGCCGAGGTTGGTTTGCATAAAATACACAAAAACTTGATATTAATAGGGCTGTAAATGAACCAAGCGCTCGATGAATAGCTCAATAAAAACTTGTTCATGTTTAGTTCATCGATACTAACAAACAAGCTTAAACATAATTTTAAAAACTCGGTTGGCGAATGAACAAGTTTGAACATACTAGCGATCAGCTTGTTGATATTCGTGAACAGCTCATATGAAGTTCATGAGAGCTTAATATAATGCTCTTTTAGACATTTTAGTATATCTTGTTTATTAATAAGACAAAATTCAAGAATCGTGATGATGAGCCTGTTTACACATTATATCTTTGATATATAAAAGCTTATCTATAATTTTCATGTTTGTGAACTCAGATATATTGAGCTCATTCGTAAACATATTAATGAGCTTGTTCACGAACCATATGAGCCAAGCCCAAACAATGTTTTATGTTCGGAAAGCAAGCTCGATCTCGAGCTTGTTTTTAGTAAATGAACACAAACTTGAACAGACCACTACTCAGCTCAGCTTGGTTCATTTATAGCCTTAGATATTATTCAAATTTCACAAACAAAACAGGTGCAAGGGAGTAAGGGAGGGAGATAGGAATATTAGATAAGCAGATAGATATAAAAAGAGAGGGAGAGAAAAGCATGCATTTGATTATACATAAGAAAATGAAGGGAACAACTTTACCATATGATACAAATAACAAAGAAATACACATTTAATGTCACAGATTACAGAAGCGTATGCAGAATGATGCTACTAAAAAGCTGCCAACTCAACCATACAACTTAGTCTCTACATTCTGGTATAGAAAGTTCAAGTATTTCTAATTCAAAAATAACTACGGTAAGGTTTGTAGAGGCAAATAGGATAAAAAGCATACAACTTGCTGTAATCAATCAATCAACAGTAGCTGAGCGCCATTGGCACTTTATTTAACAAAAATCTTTCAATTCTAAAGCAATTAAAGTGTGTTTTAGTTTTCTTCTTGTTCCTACGGCTATTGTAACAACCAAAGGTAATTATCGAGGTGATGCATGATTAAATTGAAATCACCTATGACAAGTTTCTAGGTGGAGGGGCACAGAAATGAACCATTTTATATTAGAAAAAGAGAAAAAAAAAAAATAGAAAAAGAGAAGAATTCCTAAAATGTATAAGTGAATAATATGATTCCAAATGGTGGAGTCACCTTTTGAGGGATCACCATAAGGCTAATGATAGGAAACCCAATAGTTAAGCGTGTTTGAGCTAAATTAGTACTGAGATTGGTAACGCCCTAGAAACTACTCAAGTTACGCAATTCCCTAAAACCAAAGCAGACAATATCTCTATATTTGGATCATGGGATGTTACAACTATATTTTCTTTCTTTTGTCATATATACATGCATGAGCAATTGCATGCATAACCTGCATACACAAACATGTATAAATTAGGCATAATTGCATACATAACAATATATCTCTAATTCTCTATACATGCAGATATATTTCTTGAAACTTTTTTTGCTTGAAACTTTCATACATAAATATTTAGATAAATATATATATATATATATATATATATATATGTATATAAATCTAAATATATCTATCTGTACACAAATATAGCACTATGAATGCAATTATGCCATCTTTATACATGTTTGTGCATGCATGTTATACAAAACAAAAGAAAGAAAATAGAGCTGAAAAGATTTTTGTTAAATAAAATACCAATGACACGTGGCTAATGTTGACTAATTGATTATAGCAAGGTGTATGCTTTCTATCATATATGCATCTACATACCTTAATGAAGCTATTTTTGACCTAGAAGTCCTTGAACGTTTTATATAAAAATATAGAGATTAAATTGTATGGTAGAATTGGCATTGTTTTACTGGTATCATTCTTCATAGCCTTATACATAGGGGAAGACTAAAAATGACAACTTTCGAAAAGAAAAAACAACTTTCAACTTCAAAAATGACTTGTACTATTGCACATGATCATTACACATGACCTAGAATCACTCGTACTCATGAAAAATGCTGCTTTTAAAGCATTATGCTTGTTTTGTTGATGTTTGTGTTAAAATCATATGCTTTCCCAGTCCACAAACATGAGATCAATAAAAGCATTACATACAATTGGCATCTTTAGTACAATTCAAACTATAACACCATTTAAGTTATTACCTTGGATAACATGCTTTCCTGCCTTTAGCATCTTAAAGGATATATCAACCTACAAAATGTCGTTTATCAACCAGTAGCAAATTTCCTATGGTAGTTGAAAACAAAACGTGAAAACTTGATAAGAAGTAATGAACAAATTGTGTTATTCAAAGATAAAATAAAAAAAGAGAACATGCAAGTGCAGAAGCTGCAAAAGGTTACAAGTTTTAAGTAGTTATTAGAACAAGTAAAAAAAATGCAATAAATAATTTAAAACTCTTATAACTACCTTCGTTGCAGAGTACGAAATATAACTTATTTGACAACTAACATCTTTAGGATACGCAATAAGATGGTAATGTATACAATCTACAATAAATAGTCAGTAAGAACCTCATGAAGGGATAAGCTTTGTTAAAACCAACACTATAGTTTTAAATGGTTCCATATTACACTAAGGAATCAAAAGTTAAAAGTTATAGGAAAGGAGAAGAATTCCCATATTGGACAATTTATATGTTTACTAGGCTAGTTCATGCTCAAAATATGTTATAGATTAGATGAGGGCATGATCACACCAGAGAGCAAATCAACATAACTATGTGTTGACATGATTTTGGCAATGGAAAGCCGATGAGTGAGAACGCGTGAAAACAATGCAAGTCAAAAAACACAGAATACGAGAATACATCACTCAGCTTTTACATAGAAACTCGAGAATCCAGGAGGAAAACCCTGTCGCCTAGTTTGTAGGCTTAAAATGCAATATGGAATATAACAAATACAAAACAATAATACATGTATAGAATAGGAATCTTTTGGAGCTTATCATGAGAATAAGAAGACTTCTACGTTGGAGATTGGATGTAAGCTAGCAAGGCAGCTTCTAAGTGTAGTAATTTGTAGGTAGCTTCAGTCGTCCTGTTCAATTCTAGGTATTTATTGAGGGAAAAAAAGGTTGTTGTAATGATTAAAGTGGGTATGGATGTCTGCATGCTGCAGGCACTTTATTCCCCTAGGGGACTAGGGCCAAAGTGGGCTTGGCTACGACCACTTACTGAAAAAGGTCACTATGGTTTTTAAGTGCGACGATTCTTGAGTAGAGCCATGTGTCCATGATGTATGAAGTTGGTCGGGAAATCGGTTGCTGGGAACCGCTCATGAGGTTACACTACCTTCAAAAGTTGGAAATTGAAAGCCGACTACTAAAGGAATACTAATCTTGAAAAAGTAATTACGGCTCGTATATTGTCCATCTTTATCAAGGTATCTCAAGAGCCTGCCAAATGAACGACAAAGATGCATTGCTCATCTTTCCATTAGCATCATATGACTGAAGTTAAACAAATGGTGAATTATATGTTCAATGTCATTTTCTATGTAAATGCCACCTTTTTATTAACAAACAAGTGGACTTCAAACGAAGTCTTTCAAACCAACCCTTTCTGCTGTTTCTGGTAAAATGATAACTCATAGTCATAGGCCTTATAGTTAAATGTGTGATAATAAGCTGATTTTCAACTCATCAACTGTTTTTATTTGATATGTCCTTCGACAATGAAGTTTCGCACACAAATTATTGAGGATTAATATCAAGTCAACATCTTATATCACTACTGAATGTGCTTCCGGTGAACCTCCTCTCATTTTCAATTCTATTCTAAAGCCTTAACCAACAATTAGGATATGTCCAGGTAATGAATCCAGAATTTAATACAATTAAGTGGATATAAAGGAAAGTAACATCATTTAGAAGAGAAATTAATCAAAAAAATAGTAGAAGATCAACAGCTAAGATGTTGTCAATAATAGGGAAGCCAAATAATTCAAGAAAGAGTTCTAGACTAAACTAGCAAAAGATTAGTATATTTTGAGAAGAAAATATGTTGCAATAGAAACTGGAAAATTAGCTGACAATATTACTTTCAATCAGCACTGAGTATAACCTGAACTTGTGCAGCAAGAACAATGGAAACTGCCTGAATTTTATCATCCTGAATTATCTCATCAAGTCCTGCATCACCCCATTTGTATTCAATATTTGGAGAAAAATCATAAGCCAGCTCTGCAGCAGCTTTCGCAGCTTCCTACATGAAAAATCTTACATAATGTCGAAGAATGACAAATTTAGAAGCTTTTAGATGCAAGCAGACATCCCAGAAATCAGAATTAAGTGATACTAGTAGTAGGAGTGTATATTCAAATCACTTACAAACATGAGAAAAAAGAACTGTTTAATTTTTTATTGTGAGTAATATAAAGGTTGGAACAAGTAATATACAGAAAAAATACCTCAGTACGACTCCATATTGCTTTGACAACCAGAGAATCAGATATCTCTCTAAGCCTAGGAATATATTGTGAACGAACAAAAATACCAGCACCAATTATTGCGATGTTTGGAAGGTCGCCATCTGATGCAACCATCTTCAAATGTAACATATGAATCAGACAAGGTACAAAAACTTCTGAACAACAAAGAGGAGCAAACTTCAACAAAATTCACTGAGGATACAAGCCCAACAAACTAGCAAATACAATCACAGAAACAGATCTCATCAGAAATATGGCCCAAAAAAAAGGACATTGTTCTAGGAAAAATAATGAATCCAAAAGAAAAAAACCATGATCATAACAAGCATTTGCATCTAAAAAGGATCATAAATTGAAATACATGTCCATACTAATAGAAGCAAGATAAAATTTTGAGGATGAATTGGATCAAGTTTTACTTATTTTCTTAAGAAAAGAGTTTGCCTTCACTCTTCCTTCTGTGAGCTCTCATGTCTTTGTAGGAATTTTCAAGGGATCTACGACGCCAAGAAAATGGGAAGTGAATTCCGTCTTCATCCTCATTCTTCCTATGTCGCCATTGCCGAAACAAAACTATTATTATTATTATTATTATTACTATTATTATTATTATTACTGTTATTATTATTATTATTATTATTGTTATTATTATTATAGTAAAATACCTTAATCTATCCTACTGCTAAATTAGTTATGCTTGAATAGTTGTATATGATGTATAATAAAACTAATTTGTTATATTGAGACTTGTGTATGATAATAGGTGAGTTAAGGACTGCATTAAAATATATGCAAGAAATAAAATAAAAGGAAAATTTACATAAAAGACAAAGAAATCTAACAATATTACGTCTTCCATATCATTTTGCAAAAACTTTATGAAACAATTTACTAAGGCATTCTTATGGACCTCATCTTATTGTGTATGACTCACAACTCCAAAATAGAGGCTTTCATCTCACCACGTTGAGTTTAAAGTGGATTAAATTTTACCTAATCAACGAAAAACTAAAACTTTAGCTTTTAGGATTTATTTTTATAGTTTAGTCAAGTTTTTAGCGTTAAAGTAATTTAGGACAGAGAGTTTAGGGTTTTGGATTTTGGATTTCACCTTAATTTTTAAAAACACATGCAAAACATAAAATTTTCTAAGATTTCTGTGCACTGCATTTAAATGTCCCAAAGTAAAATTATTCTTTTTATATTGCAATGCATACAAAATGTGAAATAAAGTTAATTTTATCATTGAAAATTTTGTTAAATTGAATGAAACATGGCTTTTAGCCACGATCCAAACATGTACCTAACTCTATCGATTTTAAGGCTTGTAATATTTTAATCTTTTAAGATTCATTTTGCTGGTGGCCAACAAACCATGACTTAAATAATCAGGTTTCTTTCATATTCAACACAATTTCTAATAAAATATAATTTTATTTCATATCATACATATATTTTGATATAATCATCAAATTTATTTCACATTTCATACAAATTTCAATATAATAAAATAATTTTATTTCACAACACAAATATTAAGGCAAGTGGCAATACCAAGTTTCCACAAATATTAAGGTAAGACTAATTCATCCACAAAATAGAAATGAACCAAACAAGCCTTTAGTCTTCAAAAACAAAGATTTTTCCCTACATTCTAAGGATTGTGAGCAATTAGCTTCCTCTAAAGAAAACAATAAATTTTTTTTATCAATTTGTCAGTAAAATTCATATTTCACATCACCACAACAACAACCAAGCCTTTATCCCACTACGTAAGGTCAGCTACATGAATTCTTTATTTCCATTACACTTTATCAAATAAGGGCTCTTCATTAGCTCTAAGTATGAAAGGTCCTTTTTTATAATTCTACTGTCTTTTTTAATCTTTCTCTTTTCCTTTTTATAAGAGCAATATCCAATAACATAATATCTTTTACTGAAACATCAATCAGCCTATGATATACATGTCCAAATCATATAAACTGACTCTCTTTTAAGTTTATTCTCAATTGAAACTACACCAACTTTCTCAAGTATGTGCTCATTTTTTATCTTATCCTTTCGCGTATACCCATTAATTCATCTCAACATTCTCATCTCTGTTACACATTTTTGTTTATATATTTTGCTTTGCAAACTAATACTCAACACCATATAATATTGCTAGTCATATTACTATCCTATAACATTTACCTTTAAGTCTAATGGAGATTTTTTTTACCACATAAAATATTAAAATGCATTTCTTCATTTAATCCATTCAACTTCAATACTGGTAATAATATTACCATCTATTTTACTATCATTTTATATGACTAATTTAAGATATCTAAGCAGCTTACTCTTTCCTAAAAATTTGATCACTAATTATCACCTCCTCAATATAAGTGCTTTTATATTAACTAAATTTACGCTTTCATGTATATAAGTTTAGATTTACTAAAATAAAAACTTTTGGACTTTAGATTACTCTTCCATCACTCAAGTTTCGCCTTAACTTCGTCTCTAGTCTTATATACAAAAAGAATATGATTTGTGAAAAGCATACACCGAAAAATATTCTCTTGAATGTGTCCAGTCAGAGCTTCTATAACTAATGTAAAGAGTTATGGACTTCAAACAGAACTCTGATATAATTCAACTATAATGAAAAAATCCTTAGTCAAAAAAGTAGACCTTGTGCCGATCAATTTAAAAGTAAACTAATAATTCAATTACAATTTAGAACCTCTTCCATCTCAAAACCATGTTTAACCGGCTCAAACTATAGATTAAATGGTGAACCATGGGCCAGTGAGGATGAACAGATGGAATAATTCATTAGAAAAGTGATGGTTATATGATGTCATTTTTTTTAAAATGTAATGTTTCATTCCTATATTGAGTATGATGAAAGGTTTTTTTTTGTTTTATATTTTATCAATTTATTGGCATACATTATGGTCTAACACAAGTTAGACCCAATGTAAAGCATTAAAATCTAAATCTTTTATTTTACCAATTCTAAGGTCGATCAAATTCTCAAAATCTTGAACATTATAAGTTATTAAGAACATGTGAAAGAAGCGTTTTATAAGAGCTAGCGGAAGCAAATAACAAAACGATCTAAAATGAGGGTGTTTGACCTAAGGTAGGGGATAATTGCAAGTGGGTACCAAACTATTAGGTTCAACCATCAATAGAGCCATTAAGTTTTTATCATTTTATATTCATCGTCTCCATTTCTCACTTTACTCTCTCTATTCAGGACTGAACCTCCGACGTCATCATCATTGGCTTATCATTGTCTTTCAGTATCAATCTCTTTCCTTCACTTTATCTAACTCTCTCACACTAATGCACACACACTCGCCCTCTCTAGTATACCAGATTTCGGATCGGCTAAGACAAAGCCTAGTGCTGCATACTACCCTGATCTCCATTGCTAAAGACATCATATCTAGGCTTGAGAAACTAGAAAGTTAAAGATGTGAATTTTAATCAAAACTGGATCTAAATCAACTGACAGTTTAACTCAAATAAAAATCAGTTTGAATGATTTCAGTCAAGTTATGTTCAAGTTGACTCAAAAACAAATCAAATATATATTTTCTTATTATACTATTATGCATTTGGTATAATGGTCGAGCTTAAAATTGTCAAAAGAGAACATGGTTTCAATCCACATGCACCTCATCTTTTTTATTACTATTTTTTCATAAAAATATTGATTTCAAATTGAACCAAATTGGGTTTTGAGTTAGCTCAAAATTATATGTTTTCGATTTCAAGTCGAGTTCTTACATTTCGAGTCAGTTTCGAGTTGATTCAAACTCAATCAAAATTGACTAGTTGCTAGCCACAAGAAAGGAAAGCTCATCATTGATCAAGCTCGCAATGTGGTCAACATCACCGATCTCATTGCTAACTCGATATCCCAATGGATATTATGATTCACTATAGAAGATAGCAGAGGTGAAGGGAGATTGAGGCATTCGCAAAGCTAGAGGTGGGTACAATCTGAGCAGGAGTCAATCATGGAGGCATGCGCTTAAGATTGAACCGAAAGATCTCAATTTGATCCTGATCTGATCTAAGATTTGAACAAAGAGAGCTTAATCCGATCTCGATTAACTCTCAATCCGCTCTAAGCTTGGTTTGTTGGTTGTCGAGTCAAACTTGATTCAAGCCGCACTCAATATGATTTTCAATTAATTTTCAACCTTTTAGTTAAAAATTTAGGTATCAATGTGTTTGCTCACTCAATCATTTTAAATTTTGGCCGTGAACAAGTCACGAAAGGAAATTCTAAGATAGTCTTTTTTATCTAAATTCTAAGGTAGCCCATACACTAGGCTATTACTTAGAAATTAACAAACTAAATCTAATTATTTCTATATATGCATATGTATATATGAAAATATTTATTATTATTATTACTATCATTATTACTTTTAATTTTACTATTTTCCAATCGATCTGATCTCAGACAAGCTCAATCCAATCCTATGATGGATTGAGATTGGATTAATCAAAATATGACGCCATAAAAAGATATCCTTAGTCAACTCAATTGAATCGAGCCAGTTTGATTCAATCAAAAATTTGATTCAACTTTCAATCAATTTTTTTATCTTCAAGCAGAACAATCCTATTGGAACATACTTGCAATTACCTCACTAGATCAAGCTCCAGGATGCAATTATCATCAATGCTTTTCATGGTTTATAAATTTTCATTTGGACCATTGCCTAGAACCTATAGGATGTCAGTTTCATGTACTACTTCTAGAGATGATCAACGACAGAGACCGATCACATTCAATATGGATGATTAAAATGACCAAAGCTATCTGTTCAACTGCTTATTTCACTGCCACTGGCCACATTGGCAAGTCAATTTCAAGTTTAAATTGATGGCTCAATGTGACCTCGTGGCTTTATATGTGCAAAGTCAAGGAAGAAAGGTAGTTATGGAAATTTAGGAACATTACTAAACAATATGACCACCTATCTTCTATCTTTTCCCTTCTACAAAGACTATACTTGTCTTGTCCTTTTATTGTCATGCGTCCACCAACCCTTGTCCTTGAAGCTTTCCTATTGGCAAATGACATGCTCTATTCCAAGGCACCATCTCTACTAGACGGTCAAACCTTTATGTCCTCTATTGAACCCATCTCATTAGTGGATTTGAAAAGTCCTTGGGCTAAAGAGAATTAACCAACTCATCTGGAAAGATCTCTGGATTTGCAAAATTTTCTAAGAATTCTTGCTCTTGTTTGCTCTCATTCATATTCAAAGCCTTGTGCTTACACTTGAAAATCTCTTTTTAAAAAATGTTTAATATCTTTGTGGCTGTGATAGCCTTTAAGAGAAAAACACATGTTTGAAATTTCTTTGTTTTCTAAGAAGACTTTAGGTTATCTAATATTTATTATATCTCTCTCATTCAAAGCTTTCTTCTAACTTCTGCTTGAATTCTATTCCTTCCTCTATGATTTTAACTATCTAAGTTTTACTCATCAATTTTTTATTTGCAATAAAACGTTAACCAGCCAACTATCCTTATGCATATAGCCACGTGAGGCTCATTTTGACCGAGAATTCTGGATTTGCAAAATTTTCTAAGAATACTTGCTCTTGTTTGCTCTCTTCTTGTTTTCACTAATATTCACAATCTTGTACTTACACTTAAAAATCCCTTTTTTAAAGAGTTTCATATCTTTGTGGCTTTGATGCCTTTAATAGGAGCACATTCTTGAGATTTCTTTATCTTTCAAAATTGGTTAAAATTTTTAATAAATTGGTTAAAATTTTTAATAAATTGGTTAAAAAAGCACCAGAGTTAGAAACCTACGGGTTGGTCAGAGTGTAGAGAAATCAATCCTGTGAGCAATTTGGATAGTGACGAAAGATTCCATAGAGAGGCGAGGACTCAGATTAGCGCTAGCGAGGACACGGCTCATGCAGGTGTCTAATGGCGCAATGCATGGCACAGTCTCTAAGTTGATTGACACGGCTGATGTGCTGTGAATGACGGACAAAGCAATGTGGAGGCTGCGACATTGTTCTGGTCGTGATGGCGTAGGCGTGATCCAAAGCCACAAGGGTGTAGCAGCGGAGCAGTTGTAGGTGTTGTAGCACTGAGAGTTTTTTTATTATTTTATATTATAGCATTAATTTCTTTTAGTTTTGAAAACCATACCAACTCTAGAACCAGTAAAATGAAAGGTTCAAGATTCAAAGGTTGAACCATGATTGAACTGGGATTGACCGTAATGATGCAATATTTCAAAAAAATTTATAAATGCATTTATAATTAACATTAGAAATGTTATAATTTGCATATACAACAACAACCAAGCCTTAATCCCACTAGGTGGGGTCGGCTACATGACTCCTTTGTTTCCATTGCGCTCTATCAATTACCAAATTCTTATCTAAGTCTAAGTAACTAAGATCGCACTTTATAGTTTCTTGTCATGTCTTCTTTGGTCTCCCTCTTCCTCATATAATTTGCATATATAGAAAAGTATTAAAAAAAATATAGAATAATATGAAAAAATAATAAGATGAGTGTCGCAGAAATAAGGATACTAAGGTGAATGAGCAGATATACGCAAAAGAATAAAATGAGAAATGAGTATATCCGCAACACGGTTGGAGTGGCCTTAATTGATGAAAAGCTCAAATAAAGTCAGCTTAGATAGCTTGAACATATTAGTTATAGATCAATAGAAGCTTCAATAAAAAAAGTTAAAATATTAGATTTTTCTTATATAAAACGAAAAAAACCAGAAAAAGACGTGACCAAAACCTATAAGGAATGATCTTACATATTTGGAGCTAAATGAAAATTTATTATTTGATAAAATGTAATGAAAGAGCTGTTACCTCTGTTCGGACACAAGGAGGTTTGACTAAGGATTTTCCTATTACAGTTGGATTACACCAAGGCTCGGCTTTAAGTCCGTATCTTTTTGCTTTGATTATGGAAGTCATGACTGGACATATCCAAGATGAAGTGCCTTGGTGTATGCTCTTCGCAGATGATATCGTCCTTATTGAGAAAACTAAAGAGGAAGCTAAAGCGAAACTAGAGCTTTGGAGAAATGCTCTAGAATCTAAAGGTTTTCATCTCAGTAGATCAAAAACTGAATATATAGAGTGCACATTTAGTCAAGAAAGAAATACTTATATTGGAGATGTGACAATTGGTGATCAAATTGTCAAGAAGAGTGAGCGCTTTAGATACCTTGGATCAATTATACAAAATAATGGCGAAATAAATAATGACGTTATTAGCAGGATTCAAGCAGGATGGGTAAGATGGAGAAATGCTTCTGGTGTGTTGTGCGATAGAAAAATCTCATCCAGAATTAAGGGTAAATTTTATAAAACTGTAGTAAGACCAGCGATGATATATGGTGCTGAATGCTGGCCTACAAAGAGGAAACATATAAATAAAATAAATATTGCAGAAATGAGGATGTTAAGGTGGATGTGTGGATATACACGAAAGGATAGAATGAGAAATGAGTATATCCGAAAGAAAGTTGATGTTGCACCAATTGAGGATAAACTTAGAGAAAGTCGGCTTAGATGGTTTGGACATCTAAATCGTAGGCCGATTGAAGCTCCAGTTAGAAAAATTGAGTTATTGAATTTTGCCCATGTACAAAGAGGAAGAGGGAGACCAAAAAAGACATGGCAAGAAACTATAAGGAGTGATCTTAGTTACTTAAACTTAGATAAGAATTTGGTAACTGATAGAGCGCAATGGAAACAAAGGATTCATGTAGCCGACCCCACCTAGTGGGATTAAGGCTTGGTTGTTGTTGTTGTTGTTGATAAAATGTAATGAAATAAAGGATTTATGTAGCCAATCTCATCTAGCAGGATAAAAGCTTAATTTGTTGTTGTACGAAGGATATAATAATCACAAGAATAGCTAAAATAAACAGTAACAGTACACATCACATAAAATTGTATAATCACTATGAAACTGCATTTTAGAAGGAAGAGTTTGCATAGAACAATTTGCATAAAACAATATGAAGCAATGGCATCTACGGCCTTTTATGCAAAAGAAGAGTTCTAAGCATTTATAGGAATGCAACTATCAAAAACCCACCTAGTAATAGCCAAGTCAGCAAGATGAACTGCCATTTTAGATGCTAAGGCACTTTCAATGGATGGTTGAGATCTTGCAATTGTCCTTAGAGCAAAAAAATTATTAACACATCCAACCTTCCTCTTTCCATTATTTTGTACCATAAAAACTTGTTATTTTTGTGTAGAAGTATCCCTTTCATCTTTGATCACCATACTGAATTGAATTGATTTTTTATCAATCTCCTAAACCTTTTTCTTATCAAAAAATGCTTTTAGATGCTCTCGCATTTGATAACGAATATCATGTGGTAAACTTTTACATCCTCCAATATTTCCCTTCACACAAGCAAGATGTTGTTTCATTCTGTTAATCTCCCCGCCCTTATACGTAGTTCCACAATGTAAACATTTATAATTTTTCTTGCCATTAGATGTTTTAGTTTCACTGAAATGATTCCATGCAAGATCTACTTTCTCACAAACCGAATTAGTAGATAAAACTGGTTGGATATTCGAAAAATCCATTAAACAATAAGAAATATTATTTTTTTAGTGTAAATAAAGACATATATGAGTAAAAACAAAATTTGCATATTACTAAATCAAATCAAATCAAAAGAGTGATAACTCAATTAAATCAAAACTAAACTTCATGATCCCAAGATCCTAATGAAGCAGTATAAAAAGAATCAATAGATAATCAAAAAAACTAATACATAATGCACACCACCTAAAGTATGGATTGTATATTTTGCCCAACAATAACAACATAATCACATAAAGATAGTGACAATCTTAATTTTAGATTATTCAAAAATAAGTAGACATCTAATATCAGAACTAAACAAGAGAATAAAAAGGATGTCAATATATTCACCAAATAATACAAACAACCTATACAATATAAAAATCACAACCAAGAGACTAAGAGGAATAAGCTGAACTCCAGAGGAAATCTAGGCTGAAATTAAAAGGAATGGTTATGGACTCACTTTTACGGATTTACCTTTAGATCCGACGCAGCGACGGCGGGAGCTGACAACTCCACCTCTAGAGTCGACGTAGCGACCTCTGGCACTGGCAGAAGCCGGCGTAGCGACCTCTGGGGTCGGCTGGAGCCAGCGTAGGGACCTCTATCGCCGGCAAGGATTGGGGCATCAACAAAGCGTGTGGGAGAAACGAATTGGCAATCGCGAATAGCAGCCCCGAACCGGCATCTCAGCGGTAATGCCCTGTTTGGCGCGACCACCAAAAATCAGTACCAAAATGATACTGATTTAAAAAAAAAAAATAATAATAATAAATAAATTTTTCTACTCATTTTAAATAAATTTAAATATAAAAAATATTATTTATTTCACATACTCAATAATTTTCAATAAAAATATCAACTTTATTTTACATCCTAAACCAAAATACTAGATTCTAATATTTTGGTTTAAGATGTTAAATAAAGTTGATATTTTTATTAAAAATTATTGAGTGAAATAAAATAATAGTTTTTATATTAAAATTTGTGTACAATGATTAGAAATATTTATTTATTATTATTATTAGTATTTTTTTAAACTAGTACCATTTTGGTCCTGATTTTAGTCCTCGCGCCAAAACAGGCAGAATTTTCGCGATATAAAAATATAAAAAATATTACAATTATTTATGTGGCACTATTGCCACATAAGTGCCACGTAAAAATTCTAATTAAATTAAAAGTTTAAGGCTCTGTTTCGTTGGAGGAAAAAAAGATGACTTGAAAAATTTTTGTGAAAATTAAAAAAAAAATGTGTATGATGTGAAATAAAGTGACTGCTTAATGTTAAAATTTGTATAAAACGAAATACAAAATAATTTTTAAATTTTTTTAAAATAAATTTAAGATTTTGACAATGACTAAAATAAATAATTTTTTTAGTTAGTTGTCAAATAGAGCCTAAGATTACTTATAGAAACTGCAAAAACTAATTTTTCTCCAAAAAGGATGATTCAAATATTCAAATTTACACTAGTTTTGCAATGGTAATAAAAAGGACAAGTTTTTAAATCGATCATAACCAATTTTAAATCAAACCTAGGCCTTGAACTGCCACTCTCTGCGGCACATGGGACAGTGGGGTTGTGTAGTCTGGGAGTTCACCCACTTCAGAATGCAGTGAAGGTGGAAGGCATGGTTGCATGCCCCCCAAATCAAGGGGCAATCATCGCCGGGGAATTTGCAGTCAGGGCAACAACCATCAAATGCCATTCTACAGATGCCACATGTTTCATCCTGCGCATCCCACGACCACGCAGCCACTGCACGCCACTTTAGTATCTTAACCTTCATATTATTTCCTATAAGGGAAAAAGTCACCAAAATCATGAGCACGTACAAACGCAAAGCTGGGGAAGCAGTTTCATGGATCGGAGATTAAAGAGGTGTTTGATTCAATGTTATCTCAATGTTATTTCATATTATCAAAATATTGTGATATAATGATTAATTATCTCTAAATAATATGACATAACATTAAAATAATATTGAACTAAATGCCTTCTAAATTATCATTAAATATAGAAGATAAGCCTCAAAGAAGTCTGACAAAAGTTATAGAAAATGATTTGTTTGATTAGAAGTAACAATGTATGGTACACTAAATAACAGATAAAGGCTATGGATGGTGACAATCAGATGTTGTAAAGCAGAAGGATAGTTAAAAACAAAAAGTTACATAATGGCCAGTACAAAAAAAAACTCAATGTCATATGGGGAATTGAGAGAAAACCAATCTAGGTGATCCTCTCCACCTATGAAATGTTTGACTCGGAATATAACTAAATTTAAAACCTCAAAGACCGGAATATAACAACTCAATCGCCCTCAAATGTTGACTCGTGCAAGTTCATCTCATCTAAAGCCATGTGTTCACGCGTGATTTGACAGATTTGTCAAAATATATCTGAAACATGTTATTACAATATTAATCTGCAAAATATTTGTAGACAAGATGCAAATGGAAGTCCCTGGCATTGATAAGCCAAAACAAATGTGTTTATTGCCCTCATCTTAATCAGATATTTCAAAATAGACAAAACGATACTACCTACTGTCTAGGCAATGTCACTTTCTTTATTCGTAATTGTTACCAATTTATGAGATTATGTTCATCCATTTGCCTCACTTTATTTGCGAGTAGTTTGGATACAAGTCAATTCACAGTTTCTTTGCATGATTTTAATGTGGATCGAACTGAGCCAGTGGTTTCAAATGGGATTAGATGTCAAAAAAACAAAGAGATCAGTTGGGATAGATTAAACGGAATCCACTTATCACATTACATTTTTGATGGAATGAGGTTCAGAAACCTCATGATAGCAAAAAGAAATTTAAAATAACATATATGATATATAATTCCCTAATGAAAACTAGTAGAAGCCAATCAATTAATCATAATGATCTACATATTTATGCAGTCTTCAAAATATTAAAATATAAACTCAAACATCAGCAGATGAAATAATTGTGTGCGTAAACTAGACTGATTCCATACATATCCAAAAGTTAGTAGCAAATTCCTACAGTTCAAACAAACATTCACAACAATCTGTTCATTACATCGTAAGTTGGGTTTAATTCTAGGATGGCAATGAACATAAGTAGCAACATAATGAACAAATACATCAATAAGTCCTAATTTTCTTATCAATAAAGCCATCAAAATCATAACTACCATGTAAAAATCCTGATACATCTCAAATCATCCTTTTCCTAAAGTCATTTAAATTCATACAACCTGCACATGAGATCAACAAATCTAAAAATAATATTTTCAGATTTGCATCCAAACATAACAAAGATAATAGCAAGGATTAATATATGGTGACAATCACAACCATGCTACACTTATAATGCATGACAATATGAGCACAGCCTTAATTCAAAGATCGGTAAATGTAATAGCATAAAACAGCAGCAAATTACAAAATATAGCAAGAATATATAATAAACAAGAAATTAGCACTCAGGCAGCCAAGCAATTTACAATCAAAAGAAAATGTGACCAAGATAAATAGAAATTTACCGAACAGATTAGGGCCGAAGAAGTTCAATCAATCCAAGCAAGGTTTTTGGAAATATGGGAATCTCACAATAAATATTCCTAAAAATCTAAATAAAGAGCAACTCAAGTATCATGATCTCAAAAATAACAACTCCCATAGTTAAAAATCTAAAAATAGTAGGTTAAGGCTAGGGTTACTAGAGTCAAAAACCCACAGGTTGGTCAGAGTGTAGAGAAATCAATCCTGCGAGTGATCTAGATAGTAACAAAAGAATCCATAGAGAGGCAAGGACTCAGATCAAGACATGGCTGGTGCAGGAGTCTAACGACGCAATGTATGGCATGGTCTCTGAGTTGATTGACACGGCTGATGTGCTGTGAATGATGGACAAATCAATGTGGAGACTGTGACGCTGTTCTGGTAGTGATGCCGTAGGCGTGATCTGAAGCCACTGGGGTGTATCAGCGAAGCAGTTGTAGGTGTGGTAACGCTGAGAGTTTTTTTTATTATTTTACATTATAGCGTTACCTTTTTTAGTTTTGAAAACTGTACCAGCTCTAGAACAGTAGAATGAAAGGTTGAAAGTTCAAAGATTGAACCGTGGTTGAATCAGGAATAACTGTAATGATGCAATATTTCAAAAAAATTTATAAATGCGTTTATAATTGACATTAGAAATGTTATAATTTGCATATATAGAAAAACATTGAGAAAAATATAGAACAATATGAAAAAAAAATAAGATGAATGTCGCAGAAATAAGGACACTAAGGTGGATAAGCGGGTATACGCAAAAGGATAAGATGAGAAATGAATATATTCGCAACAAGGTTTAGATGATTTGGACATATTAGTTATAGATCAGTGAAAGCTCCAATAAGAAAAGTTCAAATATTGGATCTTGCCTATGTAAAAAGAGGAAAACAAAAAAAAACATGGCCAAAAACTATAAGGAATGATCTTATATATTTTGAGCTAAATGAATATTTATTATTTCATAGAATGCAATGAAAACAAAAGATTCATGTGTGGTAGCGCTGAGAATTTTTTTTATTATTTTATATTATAGCGTTAATTTTTTTTGTTTTGAAAACTGTACTAGCTCTAGAACCAGTAGAATGAAAGATTCAAGGTTCAAAAGTTGAACTGTGATTGAATCGGGATTGATTGTAATGATGCAATATTTCAAAAAAAATTATAAATGCGTTTACAATTAACATTAGAAATGTTATAATATGCATATATAAAAAAATATTGAAAAAATATAGAATATGAAAAAAATAATAAGATGAGTATCGCAGAAATAAGAACGCTAAGGTGGATGAGAGTGTATACGCAAAAGGATAAAATGAGAAATGAGTGTATCCGCAACAAGGTTTGAGTGGCCTCAATTGATAACAAGCTCAAGGAGAGTCGGCTTAGATGGTTTGCACATATTAGTCATAGTTCGGTGAAATTTTCAATAAGAAAAATTGAAATATTGAATCTTGCTTATGTAAAGTTGAAATATGAAACAATGGCATCTATTGTCTTTTATGCAAAAGAAGAGTTCCAAGCATTTATAGGAATGCAACTATCAAAAAACCACCTAGTAATAGCCAAGTCAACACGATGAACTGCCTTTTTAGATGCTAAGGCACTTTTGATGGATGGTTGAGATCTTGCAATTGTCCTTAGAGCAAAATAATTATTAACACATTCAACCTTCCTTTTTCCATTATTTTGGACCATGGAAAGTTGTTATTTTGTGTAAAAGAATCCCTTTCATCTTTGATCACCAAACTGAATTGATTTTTTATCAACCTCCTAAACCTTTTTCTTATCAAAAATTGCTTTTAGATGCTCTCGCATTTGATAGCAAATATCATGTGGTAAACTTTTACATCCTCCAATATTACCCTTCACTCCAGCAAGATGTTGCTTCATTTTGTTAATCCCCCATACTTAATTGATTTTTTATCAACCTCCTAAACCTTTTTCTTATCAAAAATTGCTTTTAGATGCTCTCGCATTTGATAGCAAATATCATGTGGTAAACTTTTACATCCTCCAATATTACCCTTCACTCCAGCAAGATGTTGCTTCATTTTGTTAATCCCCCCTCCCTTATATATAGTTCCACAATGTAAACATTTATATTGTTTCTTGCCATTAGATATTTTAGTTTCACTAGAATGATTCCATGCAAAGATCTACTTTCTCACAAATCTCCATTCTACAATAAGAAATTTTATTTTTTTAGTGCAAATAAAGACATATATGAGTAAAAAAAATTTGCATATTACTAAATCAAATCAAAAGAGTGATCACTCAATTAAATCAAAACTGAACTTCATGATCTTAAGATCCTAATGAAGTAGTATAAGAAGAATCAATAGATAATCAGAGAAACTAATACATAATGCACACCACTTAAAGAATGAATTGCATATTTTACCCTACAATAACAACATAATCACATAAAGATAGTGACAATCTTAATTTTAGATTAATCAACAATAAGTAGACATCTGATATCAGAACCAAACAAGAGAATAAAAAAGATGTCAATATATTCGCCAAATAATACAAACAACCTATATAATGTAAAAATCAAAACCAACAAGAGAATAAGAGGAGTAAGCTGAACTCCAGAGGAAATCTGGGCTAAAATTAAAAGAAATGATTCTGGACTCACTTTTACGAATTTACCTCTAGATCCGGCTTAGCGACGACGGGAGCTGACAACTCTACCTCTGAAGCCAGCGACCTCTGGAGTCGGCGTAGGGACCTCTGGAGTCGGCGGAAGCCGGCGTAGCAACCTCTGTCGCCGGCGAGGATGGGGTCATCAACAAAGGCTTCCCGAACCGAGGACTCGGCGGTACTTAGGGCCAGGACGGTGGATTCGGATTTTAAGTGAGGTGACTTTAAATTTAAATTCATTTTAACTTATTTTTATTTAAATAAACATTAATTTAGAAATTTGGAATCTTCTGAAATCACATTTTCGATGGTTTCGGCTTCGTAGCCATGAAGCCGCTTAAATGGATTCAGTTTTATCCCACGGATCAGACCTGTTTGACATCTGAATACACTTCAAACTGCTTAAAACTACATGAAAAGGACTATCAAATATAGCCTTAGAGTTTTCACGAACCGGTTCAACCTCGGTGGTCCAACGATTCGCCGGTTGGACCACCAGTTTGAGCCGGATCTCAGCGGTTCATTACAAAAACAATTTTTGGCTGGGCCAGAACCGATCAGCCAACCAATTCACGGTTGAATCGGTTGAACCTACTGATTCAATCAAATTTTTAAAATGCTACCAAGAGCTTTTTTTAAATGAATAATTTATAAAAAAATATTCATAAGGTTGGATACAAAAATGAGTAATGAGCCATGTATTTCTAGTTCTTAATTTTATAGGTTTGAGTTCTAGTCAAATTAATTCAAATAAAATTTAACCAAAATCTTTTGCAAATAAAATAATATAAATTATTTATATAATATTATTTTACTAATTTTTTATAAAAAAATATAGGATCTAAACATGCTGTTTCTTTTTTCCTTTTTTTTCTAAATTCAAATGTTAAACCCCAGCTAGCTCAAAGCCGAAAATGGTGCCACGATTCAAGCACGAATCTGACTATGGGAGTTGTGATTTTTGAGATCATGATACTTGAGTTGCTCTCCATTTAGATCTTTAGGAATATTTATTATGAGATTCCCATATTTCCGAAAACTTTGCTTGAACTAATTGAACTTCTCTGTTCGGTAAATTTCTATTTATCTTGGTCACATTTTCTTTTGATTGTAAATTGCCTGGCTGCCAGAGTGCTAATTCCTTGTTTATTATGTATTCTTGCTATATTTTGTAATTTGCTGTTGTTTTATGCTATTACATTTACCGATCTTTGAATTAAGATTGTGCTCATATTGTCATGCATTATAAGTGTAGCATGGTTGTGATTGTCACCATATATTAATCCTTGCTATTATCTTTGTCATGTTTGGATGCATATCTGAAAATATTATTTTTAGATTTGTTGATCTCATGTGCAAGTTGTATGGATTTAAATGACTTTAGGAAAAGGATGATTTGAGATGTATCGGGATTTTTACATGGTAGTTATGATTTTGATGGCTTGATTGATAAGAAAATTAGGACTTTTTGATGTATCTGTTCATTATGATGCTACTTATGTTCATTGCCATCCTAGAATTAAACCCAACTGACGATGTAATGAATAGATTGTTGTGAATGTTTGTTTGAACTGTAGGAATTTGCTACTAACTTTTGGATATGTATGGAATCAGTCTAGTTTACGCACACAATTATTTCATCTGCTGATGTTTGAGTTTTTATTTTAATATTTTGAAGACTGCATAAATATGTAGATCATTATGATTAATTGTTTGGCTTCTACTAGTTTCCATTAGGGAACTATATATCATATATGTTATTTTAAATTTCTTTTTGCTATCATGAGGTTTCTGAACCTCATTCCATCAAAAATGTAATGTGATAAGTGGATTCCGTTTAATCTATCCCAACTGATCTCTTTGTTTTTTTGACATCTAATCCCATTTGAAACCACTGGCTCAGTTCGATCCACATTAAAATCATGCAAAGAAACTGTGAATTGACTTGCATCCAAACTACCCGCAAATAAAGTGAGGCAAATGGATGAACATAATCCCATAAATTGGTAACAATTACGAATAAAGCAAGTGACATTGCCTAAACAGTAGGTAGTATCGTTTTGTCTATTTTGAAATATCTGATTAAGATGAGGGCAATAAACACATTTGTTTTGGCTTATCAATGCCAGGGACTTCCACTTGCATCTTGTCTACAAATATTTTGCAGATTAATATTGTAATAATATGTTTCAGATATATTTTGACAATCTATAAATCAATTAGTCGAGCTTAAGCCATGCCAGACTCAACTGTAACTCGCATCAGTCTCACATCTAGATGTGGTGGTATTACTTGAATGGTTGATATGAAACACATCGCCTTATATAGCTTAAGTTTGTACTTTTAGACTAAAGGCTGGTGAAATGATAGTAAATCGACAATGATTTGTTGTAAGGGTAGGATGATTTGTTTGTCTAGATTAAATTTGAGTTGAAATTAATTCTATAAGTACATTTTTATAAATTTAAATATTAAATTAATAATATTTTTTTAACAGCATTAATATTTTCAATATTATATAAAATTTAATTTTATTTCACCTTAAATTGAAAAATATAACTAATTTTATTGTATATTCATTTAAATTTTAAGAAGATGTTACAGCAAATGTTGCTTTACTGTAATTGAAAAACCTCACAATAAATGGTACATTATGAAAGTAAGAGTACTTTTTATTTGAAACAATTATTCATACGTTATAAAAATTTTAAATATTAGCTACAAGTTAACTTCTTCATAAAATTTAAATCATAAAATAATATATATATACCTCTTTCATTTTTCTTACCAAGTTGCTACTTGTAATCAAATAATTATAATATTTATCCTATATTCATTTCATTTATGAGTTACTTTGATATTTTATTAAATTATAATACATTAAAAATTAATAAAATTGAATTGATATTAAAATGATTGAATTAAAATATTAAATTAAAGTATAGTTAACATATATATTGTTAAATATAGTAAAAACTGTAGGCCAATTTGGTCTTAAATTTAATATCAAATATTCATTGAAAAACTTTACATGATTAATCTATAAAAAAAATCAATTGAATACCTATATAGCATAGTTTTCATAATTTTTTATTTTATCAAATGAAGTTAAAATTGATTAAAATTTTGATATATTAATTATCATAATATGATGCAATAATTTTTTAAAATAATTTATTTTTGAATTAATTTAATTTTTTATTAATTAATATTATTGAATCAAAGCAACATCAAAATGATTTAATTAGTCATTGATATGATAAAAAAAAAATCGATCCTTTTTTATTTAATCTATTTGCTTCTCTAATGGATGCCAAATACTAAAGTTGTGTTTGAAAATGGCCTAAATTTAAGTCAAAATTTCTTAAATTTAAAACACATCTAAACCGTTTTAATAACTTTAAAAATAAAACAATTACAGCTTAAAATGTTTCTAAATAATATTTAAAAATTTTAACCAATTTAATAAAAATGTTTGAATTATATATTATCTGGTTGGGTTAAATTTCAGTTATCCATTTAAAAATATTTATTCTATAAACAAATAGGTCAGATTGGTAGGGACTTAATCAGTCTTACATACTGCAATTAAAATTTGAAATTTAAGTTAAATTTTTTTAAAAATATAAACTAAAATATAATCATTATTATAAATAAATGATGACAAGTTTTCCCAAACGAAATCTTTACAAATCCCTTACTGGATATAAGCACTGTCATTGTATTTTTAGATAATTGCCTTCCCATAAAAAAAATTTTAAATATTACTTACATAATATATTTTTATAAATTCAAATTATGAGATAATATATATTTAAATATTAAAATGATATTTAAAGTTGTAGGTGGCATATATGTAAATCATTCAAAGCATTTCTTCTAACTTCTATTTGAATTCTATTCCTTCCTCTAAGATTTTAACCAACTAAGTTTTGCTCTTCATTTTTTTATTTGCAATAACACTTTTAAGAGCTTTAAAAATATCACTTGTCATGGCACATAAGGAATCTTATAGAACTCCTCTTGTATATCTCACTTCTTTGAAGATATATTTTTGTGCTAGCTAGTCTAGCCAAATCCTTCTTACGTTTTCTCCCTAGTCGAGGAGACTCCGATAAAAGAATAGGAATCTCAAACTTGGGCATGAAGGAGTTCAGTCAAGGATTTTTGATCTTGAGCTTGGGAAGAAGATCAATGTAGATTTTGAACTTGAGAAAGCAAAGTCATTTTTGTATAACAATGAAGGAATAATTCTAGTCCTGAAAGAAGAGCTTGTCAGAGTTACTAGCTTTAAATCCCCTAAAAGCTGCTATAGTGAAATTCTCATTTGAAGAGCATAAGGAGTAGAGTAGGACAAGAGGTAATAGAGTATTCTTTCTTTGTATATGTTTCACTTCCACAATTGCTTGTTCTAATTGTTTAAAACCTCGTGGATTCTTGATTGATCGTATTATGACTTGTTAATGAGACTTAGAAGCAACCAACAAATTTGGTTGATCATAATGACTAATCCTATTGACAAAGGTAGGCTTCCATTACCTCCACATGTGTACCTCATAAGATTAGAGTATCATACATTATTTGATTCTTTTATACCAAATTCAAGTAAATGACCTTGAATCCTATCAAGAGAGAAGCATGTTCTTTTTTTGCATTATACATTTTTAGATTTTGTATTTAACATAAGGATACAACAACAACAACAACCAAGCCTTAATCCCACTAGGTGGGGTCGGCTACATGAATCCTTTGTTTCCATTGCACTCTATCAGTTATCAAATTCTTATCTAAGTTTAAGTAACTAAGATCACTCCTTATAGTTTCTTGCCATGTCTTCTTTGGTCTCCCTCTTCCTCTTTGTACATGGGCAAAATCCAATAACTCAATTTTTCTAACTGGAGCTTCAATCGGCCTACGATTTAGATGTCCAAACCATCTAAGCCGACTTTCTCTAAGTTTATCCTCAAGGGTGTGTTTGTTTGTAAGGTTAAATTTAAGAAAGTTAAAATTAAATTTTGATAGAGATTTTTTTTATTGAAAGTTGTAAATGATGTGAAATAAAGTTAGTTATTATATTGAGATATGTGAGGGATGTGATATAAAGTTAGTTATTATGTTGGAATATGTGAGGGATGTGATATAAGTTAGTTATTATTTTAGTAATATGTGTAGGATGTGAAATAAATTTAATTTTTAATATTAAATTTTATGTGTGATGTGATATGCCTGGTTAAAATTAAACTAGGTTAATTTTAAACTCCTAGACAAACGGGGCCCAATTGGTGCAACACCAACTTTCTTTCGGATATACTCATTTCTCATTCTATCCTTTCGTGTATATCCACACATCCACCTTAACATTCTCAGTTCTGCAACATTTATTTTATTTGTATGTTTCCTCTTTGCAGGCCAGCATTCAGCACCATATATCATCGCTGATCTTAATACAGTTTTATAAAATTTACCCTTAATTCTGGATGAGATTTTTCTATCGCACAACACACTATAAACATTTCTCTATTTTACTCATCCTGCTTGAATCCTGCTAATAACGTCATTATCTATTTCGTCATTATTTTGTATAATTGATCCGAGGTATTTAAAGCACTCACTCTTCTTGACAATTTGATCATCAATTATCATATCTCCAATATAAGTATTTTTTTCTTGACTAAATGTGCACTCCATATATTCAGTTTTTGATCTACTGAGATGAAAACCTTTAGATTCTAGAGCATTCCTCCAAAAATCTAGTTTTGCTTTAGCTTCCTCTTTAGTTTTCTCAACAAGGACAACATCATCTGCGAAGAGCATACACCAAGGCACTTCATCTTGGATATATCCAGTCATGACTTTCATAATCAAAGTAAAAAGATACGGACTTAAAGCCGAGCCTTGGTGTAATCCAACTGTAATAGGAAAATCCTTAGTCAAACCTCCTTGTGTCCGAACAGAGGTAACAGCTCCTTCATACATGTCTTTAATAACTTGAATATAAGCAGTTCATATCATGATTGATTCGACAAGTTTTACGCTAGCTGTCACTGCCTAACGCAACCCTCCGCGTTTCTCATCCGGGACTTGGGACCTGGCAACGACGCGTTATTTAACACAAGGATAATAAATAAAATTAACCAATTATTCTGAAGACAAGAATTAAAAAGCTCTCCATTCTTATAGTGGTATAAATAGGATTCATTATATTGTTTTTGAATAGTCAACTAAAGTTTGCTTGGAGCCATAATTCAAAACAACATCAACGAACTTCACCAATGCAAAATTAAAAAACTCTTCTGAAAATTAATGAGCAATAAATTTTATAAGAATGACATCACAAAAAAGAACAACATAAACAAAAACAACACAGGATGTTTCTTCTAAATATAGCTCCCTTTGAAACAAACATAACCAATATTTGCTCAAAACAATGAGGATTCTAGATAAATTACCTAACCTTAACAAACAAAACAACTCGGAACTTTAAGATCCTCTTCTAAGCTACATCTGCATTGTCTCCATATATACGAGTCCGAAAAAGTTTAAATAATGCAAGAGTTAAAATAAAGAAGGGAGAGAACAAGATCAAAATAAACATGATTTTTATTTCGTTCTGTTGGGCCTATTTCTGAGTGGTTTCTGTAAATGCAGTCTATTATTTTAACCTACATCAAGATGTAGATAAGATTTCACCGGAAGATGCAGATGCAAATTCAGAAGATGCTACACTTAGTGATCAAGGTTCTCCTAAAGATGCAGAAGATGGTTTCAACTAATGATCACAGTGTTGGGTTACTCCGGAAGAGAAAAGAGTACCTTTCCATTTCATCATATTAGAGAAAATTTTGACAAAGCATACAGGCATTGAAAATCTACACAAATACTATGCTTTTATAGAACTAAACCAATTCAACTTTAAACATGATGCGAGAGAAAAGAACAGAAAAAATGAGGTATCTGAGTCCATAATGACAAAAATAAAATAGCACATGGATCTAAAAGCCTATCAATTAAAGATGACTAAGTTCTTCCGAAAAGAATACAGGAATCGCAAGTCCTGAATTTCATCTCCATTCAGATTTTCATCTGGTAGTGGCATCAGATCCCGGGGATCGGAGGCCCGGCATCGGATAGAACATGAGAGATAGAAAAGGAGGGAGAAGAATGCGGAGGGGCGGCAGCGGATCCCGCGTTGACGTCGGTTTCCGTATCTGCATCGACTAAGGAAAGAGGAAGACGTATAAAAGAAGGAAGACTGCTGCGTCAGGGTAAGAGGAGGTCTTGCTCAGCGGGCTCAGCGGACTCAACGGCGGCGGCTTTGCGGCGATCAGTCAAGAAGTCGGCTATGGCAGCGTCTGCGGAAAGAAGAGGAGATGGAAGAAAAAGAGCAATACCTCAGAGCTCAACGTGGGGGTCAGAGCGGCGGCAGTCGGCGGTCGTAGCAGCTCCGAAAGTTGGTCGACGGAGGCAGGCGGCTGGACGGGAGAAAAGCTGCCCGTAGCGGCCGGCGTTGGAGGAAAGAAAACGAGATATGAGATAGAGGGAGACGCCGGCGGGAGGGCGTGGGAAATGGGGGCGGATTCTGATTCTGATTCTGCTCTAATTTTTCTAATCTATCGGCTTTTCTGAAGACAGACGCACATGGAATCGGTCAGGCCCTTTTGATAGTCGATTTAAAATAAATATAATCAAAGTCAAAGTTTGACCTAATTTCAGTTTAGTGAAATAGCTTTAAATTTAAATTCTGTTTAAATGAAAAAAAATTTAAAATTAATTTTGAATCTAATTTAATTTATTTTTATTTAAACCAACACTAATTTAGAAACTCAAAATCTCCTGAAATCATATTTTCAGTGATTTCAATTTCGTGGCCTTCAAGTCGCTTTATGCTGGTGAAATGAATTCGATTTTATTCGATGAATCAGATCTGTATGGCATCTGAATATGCTTCAAACTACTTGAAATCAGATGAAATGAATTATAAAATATGAACTTGCTGTTTTAAATTGTAAATTACACCTAAGTCGCTACATTTAGGACACATTATCATGTATAAATTATATTTTTAAATTTTAACATTTAGATCTTTAATTTTAATATAATCATCAAATGATTTTTTTTATTTTTTATTATTAGATTTTTTAAAAAAATTAATTTTACTTCTTCACTTCTCCCTCATTCCACAATCCCCCTAATCTCTTTCGCACTCTCTCTCCGTGGCGGGGTAGCCAACAATGAAGATGGGGATGGGGATGCTCGCCAACCAAAGGGGCTGCCGGCTCCCTCCCCTCTCTCCTCCTCCTTATTCTCTCTCTCTCTCTCCCCTGTTTGAAAAAAGCGAGAAAAGAAGCAAAAAAGAGAGAGAACAAGAAGGGAGAAAGAAGGGTGAATGGGCAAGCGACCCCCTCCGCTCGAAGCCCCACCAAAGAGAAAAAGTGAGAGAGAAGAGGGTAAGATAAGATTTTTTTTAAAAAATAATTAAAAAATAGCAAATAATTGACTAGATGATTATACTAAAGTTCGGGTCTGTTTGTTTGCAAGGTTAAATTTAACATGATTAAAATTAAATTTGAATAAAAATATTTTTTTATTAAAAATTGTGAATGATGTGAAATAAAGTTAATTATTATGTTAGAATATATAAGAAAAATGATATAAAGTTAGTTATTATTTTAGTAATGTGTGAAGGATCCGAAATAAAGTTAATTTTAATATTAAATTTTATGTGTGATGTGATATGCCTGATTAAAATTAAATCAGGTTAATTTTCAACGACCAAACAAACAAGGCCCAAATATTAAACTTTAAAAATTATAAATCTACGTGATAATATTTTTTAAACTCAAAAAGCTTGGTATAATTTACCCTTTTTAAAATTCATCATTAATTAATTAATTTGCACTTTAACCACACATAAAAACTTTTAAAATTAGGCCCCATTTAGTTGGGGGACTCCCAACTTAAAATCTTATTTTGTTTTTAAAAATAAAATAATATTTTATATTTCATCACATACAAACTTCGTAGATGGCTAAAAGTCATATAGCCAATCAAATATTAACTTTATTTTACATCTTAGATTGAAATACTCAATTCGAATATTTTAATCTAAAATATGAAATAAAGTAAATATTTTTATTGAAAATGATTGAATATATGAAGTAAAATAATATTTTTTAAATTAAAATTTATGTAAAATAATTAAAAAAAATTATTAATTATTATTATTTTTAAACTAGTACCATTTTGGTCATCGCGCCAAATAGGGCCTCAATATTCATCGAATGCATCGTAATAAATTAGTTCAATAACTATAATCGATAGATAGAAGAGATACATGTATACATATTTTTATACACATATTTGTATGTATTTCTATGTGCAGAAACTCATAAGTTAAAAAAAAAAAAAAAAAACCCACATTGTATGAGTTCTTCCAAATTGCACATTAATTTATTTTTTATTACATTATATGATTATAATGATGTTGAATATGATTGATATTAATTCAACTGCCCATTACAACTTAACATCAAAAATAATAAAAAAAATTAAAAAACTACCATGTGAGAAATTTCAAGAATTCAAAATATAAAATACATTTAAGATTAACTATCATTAATTACTTTTTTTTATCAAAACTATCATTAATTACTATTCCACAAACGTCGCATAGTTTGCACACCTAAATGGAAACATTTACGGCTCTTCACCTAAAATCAAGGACTTAAATTGAATAATTTTAGAAGTTAAGAACCACTATATAAAGTGCCATAATTTTTATTTGAGCCTTAATTTTAAGTTGGATTTTTTTTGGGTCCTCCCTTGAAAGTGTAACTTACACGCAAACTTTTATCTCCCCTGTTTGGTTCATACTCAAGTTGATCAAAATTATTTATTTTAAAAAATAAAATAGTCTATATAATTTTTAATATATCAACTAATTTTTTTAATATTTTCACAATTAACAAATTTTATTTCTCTTCATATATATATATATATATATATAAAAGTATTTATATTTTTTATAAAAAAAATTAAAAAAATAGTCATGCCCAATTTAGTTTTGAACCAAACAGGGCCTAAATGTTACATATATTTAATATACGCATGTATACCTTTGATAAAAACGATAATGTTTTATTTAAGACAATACAAACAATATTAAAGGTTTCAATTTTTTTTAATATAATATCTAGTTAAAAAGTGATATATTATAATACGACAAACGTTTAGGATTTAATTGCTGTGTATGTGTTAATTATAAATTTGAAAATCAATTTAACTTATAATTAATCTCATATAGACATTAGCATATAAATATATTTTTTCTGACATGAGTATTCTTGAATATGACTTGGCTTTTAATTGCAAAGATAAAAAAGGTCTAAAGTAAAAAATAACTTTATATGATATGATAATATGTAGAATGACAATCACCGTTTTTTTATCATATCACTAATTTTTATCGTATAAAATGTTATCGACTCAACATGTCAGTATAGAAAATAAGATTCTATATCGTGCATTGCACACGACTAATATTTCCTCTTCAGCTGGCTTATAAACTTGTAAAACTCGAGTGCTGATGTTAGCATTTCTTTATACTCTGTATCATATCTATTGTAGGTCACTCTGAATTCTCCAAAAATGAATCAACAAGTGCAATATTGTGATGTTTTCGTTCGAATATTATAAAATCATAAGCATGATGTTTTTTTTTTGTTGAATAAACTAGGGGTTGCAAAATAGGTCGGCAGGTCGGGTTCAGGTCGAACCCGAATCCGACCCGACCCGAATAGTCCCAACCCGAACCCGACCCATTTATTAAATGGGTCAAAATTCATGACTCAAACCCGACCCGATTAATAAATGGGTCGGATTGGCGGGTCGACCCGACCCATTTATAGAATATTTTTTTGATAAATGCCCAACCCGAACCCTACCCGACCCGATTATGCTCAACCCGAACCCGACCCGTTTAATAAATAGGTCAAAATTTATGACCCATACCCAAAATTTATGGATCGGGTTCGGATCGAGTTCACGAGTCGGGTCATATATTGTCACCCCTAGAATAAACTGAGGTGGTTTCAAATAAAAGGAAACAATCGATTTCAACCCAAAACATCGAAAGATCTTCAACAATATATGTTAATTCTTGCGCGAAAAGTAGTCAAAATTAAATTGAGCTTGAACTTAACTCACTCCATAACCTTATTACACCATATAATAGTACAATTATACAGTTTTTTTTTTTGTTGAAAGAATGACCTATCCCTTACTCAAACTTAGGCCCATTTGGTACAAGGCCAAAAATAAAATCATGGCTAGAAAAATTTCTCTTAAAAATTTTAAAAAATAATTTTATTTCATATTCTATAAATACACTTTTCCTGTTTGATGCGAGGACCAAATCAAGACCAAAGTAATACTAATTTAAAAAACAATAATAATAATAATAAATAAAATTTTTTAATCATTTTACACAAATTCTAATATAAAATAATATTATTTTACTTCACATACTCAATAATTTTTAATAAAAATATATATTTTATTTCACATCCTAGATCAAAATATTCGAATCAAGTATTTTGATATAAGATATAAAATAAAATTAAATTTTATAACAAAATTATTGAATATGTGAATTAAATAATATTTTTTTTATATTAAAATTTATGTAAAATAATTAAAATTTTGTATTTATTATTATTATTATTGTTTTTTAAATTAATATTATTTTAATCCTAATTTAATACGCCAAACAGGGCCTAAGAGTAATTTCATCCAGAATTTGAGGTGGACACATAATTCCACATAATTCCATGAAAATTTAACATTTGAGTCTCCTTCGACTAAAACTTTTTCGGCAAAAATCTTTTATGATAAATTTCATCAAATTTAACTGTTAAATTGCTATTTTAAATTTTTTTAAATATATATATTTAAATACTAAAAATTACTCTTTTAAGCTATTATATAAAAATAAGAAAAAATTAAAATATTATAACAATAAAAATTACTTAAACATGATCAAATTTAAATAAAACATAAAAAATGACACATGAAAAACATTTTGGATAGGAGTTCCAAATAGTATGTTTTCAATTTTATAAATCTATGTCGAATCAAGAGACCACCTGAAGGGATCAGATCAAATTAGCTCAATACTCCAATATAAAAATTTAATTTTATTTCACATCTCACAAAACTTTAAATATAACAATCAATTTTATTTTATATTCAACATAATTTTTAATATAATAAATAATTTTATTTTTCATCATATACGTATATTCATCCTGAAGTCAAAATTTTCCTTCAACCAAACAAATCTTAAACTTTATTTTGTGGCAAGAAAATAACTCGAAACCCAACTACAACATACATTGAATTACATCTAAAATTTTGAAACCATGCAACATTTGATAAAGGGAAAAAGACCCCATGGCCCAAGCAAGGTTTTCAGAACCGGACTGAAGATCGAACCGGTCAATCGACCAGTTCATAATTTTATCGGTTCAACCGGATGACTTAATAATTACATTATAATTAAATATTAATTTTTTAAATGTGAGATTAATTTTTAAAATATGATAAAAAAATATTTTGAACAAAAATAGTACAACTAATTTAAAAAATTTACTACTACAAGAAATGTATAAAAAATTAAAAATTATAAAACAAAACGAATATAATTACTTTTCTTGTCAATTTGTCATTCAAAATACTTTATCTCTTTTATAACAATTCGAAATAAATTCATGATAAAAAAATAATAAATTAGCTAAACATCCATTATATAAAATAATTATTATTTAAAATATAACATCAATATTAAAATATTAATGCCCAAATATTAATATATAAAAATAAAATAAGAAGCTCAAATAATAATTTCGGTTTGTCCGGTTTGGTGGTTGGACCAGTTTTTACCGGTTCAACCCGGTTTTTACCGGTTCAACCCGGTTTTTACCGGTTCAACCCGGTTTTTACCGGTTCAACCCGATTTTTACCGGTCCAACCCGGTTTTTACCGATCCAACCCGGTTTTTTCTTGATTTCGGTTCTAATATTGAACCAGACCGGACCTTAGGCCGGTTCCCGGTTGAACCGGTCGAACCTGCCGGTCCGGTTTTGAAAACCCTGGGGCCAAGTTGGTGCAAATGAATACCATTTAACTTAAATCTAAATTGACGGGTTAGAATCATTACTTGTATATTAAAAACCTCAACTTGTTATTGACTATCAAAGTGCGATAAATTTTCATGTGCACTCTCAATAATCTTCCTCTCACAAGAGAATCCAATCACACTAGCTATTCATGAGTCATTTTAACCCGTCAAGTGCGAGTACATCAAAAACACACTCAACCATTTACGGCCAAAGTAAGTCACCCACTGTTGGATTTCTTACTTAAACCCGTAAGAGTATTGATCCGTAAG
Source organism: Apostasia ramifera (assembly GCA_019297695.1). NCBI lineage: Eukaryota > Viridiplantae > Streptophyta > Magnoliopsida > Asparagales > Orchidaceae > Apostasia > Apostasia ramifera. The sequence goes on along the minus strand of JAEMOT010002034.1, from coordinate 475,723 downwards.
AGTACAACCCACATAAACCACTTCATCAGTTGATCCTAACCAACGATTTTAATAGCACTTATTAAGAGACAAACACCTTGGTAAACAAGTTGGATCTAACGCACATATGAATGGACACCATTTAACCTATAAATCTAGACTGGTAGGCCAAAATCATCACTTGTATTGTGTCAAACTCGTCGACTACTAAATATGAGGATTCCTTATATGCAACCCCAACAGCATTTACCATGAAAATTACAGATGTCAATAATTCATCAAGTGTTCCAAGTTCTCTATAACATGACCCTAGATCCCCCTTTTTTAGTGTGAAACAAGTACCTTTTCATTCCTTAAGAATTCTTGACCATATATGCAGGGCCTTCTATATCACTCCAACGCAAATGGCATCTAAATCCAGATCGCATCGTTGTAGAGTGCCGATCAATGCTATAGCTTAAGCTCTAGAGCAGACTTTCTCTGAAAGTAGAAAATTGGAGAACCAAACTAGAGCTCAGGTAATCAATACCAAATACAAAGGCAACATGAGCGAAACAATGTACTTGTTTTTTGAACTGAGCCTACAAATCTTGGTGGAAACATAAATTGAAGGAAACGGAAAACAAGGCAATAGGTGAAATGCGTACCTTGTCGAGAACCGCTACAGCAAAGCCGGTCATCGTCGACATAGGTAGCATCAAGACCCATAATCCATGAGCCCACAGAAGTATCATCATGAGCATAGGTTTTCAAAGAGGCACTGCACAAATGCAATGAATTCTAAAAAAATAAATAAAACACTGGGATTTAGAGTTTTTAGAATATTAGTGTTTTGCATGTTCATCGCACGTGTTATATTAGTAGGAGTTCAACTATTTTCGATTCAAATTAGTTCTATAACGAACTTGGACTTGAACAAAACAATTTTTGGAACTAGAACTAAATCGAATTTTTTTATACCACAATCAGAACCGAACTGAAAAAACTTGGTTTAAATTCGTTATTTGAGACTAATACTAAAAAAATTGGAGAACTCAATTACAATTTTTGTTATAAAGAATTAGGACCTAAAATGAAATCTAAAAGGGATTGAGGGCCAAATTATAATTTGTAGGACCTAAAACCAATGCTAAAAAAAGAGGGAACCAAATTATAATTTTTGTTATAAGAAATTAGGACATAAAATGAAGTCTAAGAAACCAAATTGTAATTTTTTAGAACCTAAAACTAAAAGTAAGAAACTTTGGAGAAATAAATTATAATTTTTGCAAAGAGAGAGTAACAGGTGGCGGTTTATGTGATGCGATGCATGAAGGCGTGGCTAGACGGTTTTAATTCATCACAAGCTAAAGTTAAATGACTCTGATTGATTCTGTGTAAAAGACAAATTCTTTAATTAGGATCTAAGACAAAGTTTAAGAGAGATTAAGAGCCAAATTGTAATTTTTTAAGACCTAAAATCAAGAGTAAGAAAAACCAAGAGACCAAATTATAATTTCTGTTATAAAGAATTAGAATGTAAGACAAAATCTAAGGAAAATCAATAACTATATTGTAAATTTTTAAGACCTACAATCAAAAGTAAGAAACTTTGAGGGAACAAATTACAACTTTTGTGAAGAGAGTAGCAGGTGGCAGCTTTTGTAGCGTGATGCATGAAGACGAGGGTGGACGATTTTGATTCATTCAGAGTTAAAGTTGGATGGCACTAATTGATTTTGGGTAAAAGAAAAGATTTTTTACCAGCTCAAAGTTCAACATTTATATATGGTATATAGGTATAGATAAGAAAAGGACAATCTAGTAGTCCTAAAATGGCATTGCTGCTGACCTGTTTATGCTGATATATTGAGCCAATCTTTTTGATAAAATGAGCATTGAACCAGAAGCATGCCGAAAGTATCTACAACCAAAAAAATGGGAACGTTCTCTCAGCAATGAAGAACAGAACAACTGGGTTAATAGGCAATAATTAGTAGGCACATACTCATCAATTTTAAGTATAACACGGATTGTTCATTGCATATCAAAACCGGTGGCAATATGTTAGAAGGCAATGACTGAGTCTTTTTGATGGGTTAGGAAAAAAGGAACAACCAGAAGATAGAATAGAGACGGAGAGAGATCATGAGAGAGATTGTATGTTAGAAACTCACGATTTTCCATCCCCAAACTTCCACCAGTCAGGTTCATACCATTGTTTTCCCCTGTAAATAGCATGAAGAAAGTAGGAATTCAGAAATGATAGTATGCCTCCTTTGCATGTGCGTGTTATACAATACTTATAATATATAAACATATATAAATATATATACTGTGGAAAAGCAATATATGCCATAAGCTTCAATTTCAGTGATTTCAAATAGAACCCATAAATGCGGCGAAGCATATACCAAGAGGCACCAAATACATTACAGCCAGGACTAAGAAATTAGAACTGTTACAAACTACTATATTGAATACCAATCGACTAAAAACTTATGCTATTATGTTTTATGATTCATCATCATAAACAAACATGAAACATTCTTTATATCATTCATTTTAGTGGTAGATTCCATTAGTGAAGCATTCACTTACACCACCTATTGTTAGAATGATTACCGTGCCAATCAGGCTCACACTACTATTCAATCTGTATGATTGTGCTAAGATTCCACAATTCTAATATTCAATAGTTAGGTTTTTTTTATTTACCCTTGACACCATAATTACTTTCACCCACTTGAAAATTACAGTAGTAAACTGGTTCGAACATGAGATCCTTTAATACTCAGATAAGCTCCTTCCTCACTAGGCTAGGAAAACACCACCAATAGTTACAATTGTACTTAAGGTTCTACAAATCTTTCATATTCCCCATGATTATCAAGACAAACATCTTTAATTAATTTTTAATCAGGTTCAATCCATGCTCCAACTTGAGTCATGCTTTAAAATTTTTATTCAAGCTTGGTTTTTTATTCATATTTACCGAGGTCGAACTTTTAATGAGCCTTAAATTACGTTTGATGTAGCTTTTTGTTTGGAAAAAGAGCATTTTTGTACAACCAAAAGCTGCATTTAGTAAAGCAGCTTTGAAGGAACTTTCAGCATTGAAAAGGCTAAAAAACAACTACAGCAAAAAGTCGGAAAGAAAATTTCAGAAAGCTGCTATTCAGAAAACTAATTTCAATAACTTAAAACAAACTAACTTTCATGCAGATAATATTCCATAATATAACAAATTACAATAATAAATAAATAAACTATTAAAAATTATTATTATTATTACATAATTTTAGCAATATATAATTAAAATAATTATAACATAATTATTATATAAACTTTTTATAAGAATTACTATATATTGTTACGAATTATTTTACATAGATTTTTTATTAAAATTATATAATAAAAAATATTAGTATTCTAAAATTTGGTAATATATATTATTTATATTGAAATTTATATATAAATAATTATACATAATCAAATTAATTATCAAACAATATATATAATAAAATACATATAATTATTTATCAATATTATAAATAATTAAAATAGTTATATATATGTCCAATTTGTTTAAAAGCCTCAATTAGTTATACAGCACAACAGTTTCTACCAAACAGTTTTGCTTTTAACAGTAGATTTTAATAGTAGTTCACCAAGTAAAAGAAGAGTTTTATAAAATAGCATTTTTTCACACATCTACATAGCACAATAATATTAAAATCTATATAACACAACAATGCCAAATAGAACTTTAATAGAGCAAATGTACTATAAAAAAATCAATTTGACTTTCTTAATTTATAGTATTCAATAATATAGATATATAATACATAAAAAAATAATGCTTTTTAAGTCCATAATAATGAATAATTTAGTAAAAATATTATTTTAAAAAAAATTACTAAACAGTGAAAAAAATGCTATGCTTATGAATAAGATAAACAAATACCCTTTTGAAGAGTTGATAAACAAATACCCTTGATGCAGAAATCTAAATGACGTCAAATTCAATTTTTTTTGAAAATGTCAAATTCACTTTGAATACACTATAGCATAACTATTTAAATTAATTTTAATGTGTTCCTTATATATCTAAAGGATTAACGCGCCGTTGCCGGGTCCCAAGTCCCGGATGAGAAACGCGGAGGGTTGCGTTAGGCAGTCGACAGCCAGCGTAAAACTTGTCAAATCAATCATGCTATAGTTTTACGCTGGCTGTCGACTGCCTAAGGCTTGGTTGTTGTTGTTGTTGTGTTCCTTATATATCTATTACTACGCACAACAGCATCCTTTGGCTCCGCAACTATTGAATCATCTTTCACAGGCGTAGTGAAAGCAAAGCTACTTCCACTTTGAATACACCATAAGTACAACTATTTAAATTAATCTCAATATTTCCCTTGATCATCTTATTACATTCAATTGCAACTGTTGACAAATTAATGAATCAACTTTGACAGGACTTCTGACAGTAAAATCTACTTGAGTTTCTGTGTTCATATTAAGTTCATTGGAGTGATAGTCGCAACTGTGATATAAATAGTTGACATGGGATTTCATCTAGTCATCATCAAACTCATATTGAGTATAATAATCCTATAGATATATGTCATAAATATAATATGATATCGACCCTATAACAAAACCGATCATGAATATAATCTGGCTTTCTCATGAGCAATTGACCATACATGAGACTAGCATATGTTCGTTAAAGATCGTTCATCTATTATTCAAGCAGCTATAAGTGTTTTAAGTTTGTTTATTAAGCTTAGCAAATGAATATAAACAAGCTCTCATCAAGACAAGATATAAGCAGCTTGTTGTATGTTAACTTCATTTACACGTCCAGGAACAGAAAAAAAAAATTCTTATTTGTAACATCCCAAAATTTAATTGGTGGATTTAAAAATTAGTGTTGATTCGGACCCAAAATAAATAATTTTGGACATATTTATAAGAATATTAAAATTTGGAGACTAAATTGTAATTTTCCCTAAAAAATTAATATAAGGGCATGGAGCTGCCATCTGCAGCAACCAGCAGCGCCCAGCTCACCTATTTTCTCTTCCCTCTCTGCCGTGCGGCAGGCAAGAAATTAAAAAAAAATAAAAGGGCAAAGGATCTTAAGCTTCTCTGCGCCCTCCTCTGTCGCCTTCTTCCGCGCCAAGCCCAGCTAGTAGCTGCTGCCGCTGCTGGGAAAAATAAAGGAAATAGAAGAAAAGAAAAGAGAGCTAGAGAGGAGTTCCGAGCGTTGTTTAGCGGTATAATCGGTAGGTAATTCTTTCCCTAAATTGATGTTAAATTACTATTATGTTGTGAAAATAATTTAATATTACGAGAATTTGGAAATTGTGATATGCTATATATTCTATTATTTGGAAATAGAAATGAGATGAATTTGATGATCTGTGAGGTGATGTGGTATTAATGAATATTTGTATACCAAGATCCGACGAGGGCGAAAAGTTGTCTATTATGTGTTATTCTGACGAGGGCGGGGAGTGTACGCCGGGTGATGTCCTAAAATGAAATCTCCGATATAAGGTGCGGCTCCTATCAAAGCTTCTAGGATAACAAATTAAAGAAATTTTCGTCAGGCTTCTAGGTGAAATGGTATGAAAATGACAGATCTACATCACGAAACAGAACAATATTATGTTATTACGAAATAAAGTGAGTTCAATGATATGTGGATTATGATGATAACTTTTAATATGAGGTATGTTATGTTTTATATTTATGTGAAATATTATTGAGCATTCCATGATTTTCTTGTATCATTCTAATTTGATATCTGATATTTTTGATTATTCGCATTATATTGTGATTATTGGGATACTATTTTACTTATAGAATTTGCATTAACAAACTCCTGCCATTTTTTGTGACAGGTATTGCACTAGAAGAATCACGGGACATGGTGTGAGATATCGCATGTTGCGGAAGGAAATGAATGTTTAATTAATATGTTGGATGTTTTAAATGATATGTTGTAATTTTTTTTAAGTCAGACGCCTCGGTTGCAGTGGCTCAGCCCGGTATAAAAAGAAGGATCAAGTACCGGCAGCCGGGACGTCACATTATTAGTTCTCAAGAGGTCATAACCCTACTAAGAGGATACATGCAGACAGTTCAGTAGAATAAACAGTTACTATACAATCTGCACATACAATACAAGCAACTGATAGTGAGAATGGATCAGCAAAGTTAAGACTCAGAGAGTTACAAACTTACTCTTCAATTATCACAGCACCAGACTTCATGCACCCCAAATAAGCACCACGTCTATCACGATGGCTTTGAAGGATCTCAATCAACCCATCTGAGGAGCCACAGAGTTTGTCCCAAATGAGACAAGATTCATTGATCCATAAAAATATTATAAGCGTTAATCTTAAGGGAGGAAAACAATATGAAAGTCTTACCAAGATCTATATTAAAATCATCATCAACCTTCACATAGAAATCTGCATTCCACCGTTCAACAGCAGTGCTGAAAAAGAATTTTACCTTTTTCGGCAACTCTTCAGCAGCTTCCTCATGGCTATCCTAAAGTCCGACATAAAAAGCATAGGTAATCAAAATAAAAGTCTAACTTCCAAAATAGAAAGAGAAAAAAAAAGTGAAAAGTTGCAAATATAGCAAACTAGTTTGATGGATCCAACATTTCAGTAAATGAAAGCATCAAAAGAAATGGCTACTCAATGACAACATCTCAGAACATACAAGAACTAAGAAATCCCTCGTCTGAAAATTTTCATTGTCAATGTTGCGATCCAAGCTATCACCTCGGTTCGGACTGAAAATATATGAACAAAACAGATAAGAAAAGAAGCTCACTGACAGGGCCAAAAAGAAGAAAACTGAAACCACCCCTATGCCAAATAAATGTTAAAGCAAAGAAAGATACAGTTTAAGTATCACTTAACCTCCGACCAATTACAAAACGAATAACCACACCCCTCTCCTCAAGCTTCTTCAAGGCATCACCTGCAAGTTGGTGATGAGTATCATTAAAGCAAAGAAAGTATATATCTTATAATTAACCTTCTACTCTGCATATATTAGCCATATGCATTTCATATATAATACATACAAGGGGTAATTCCACTTAGGCCCCCGAGGTTTGCTTACTTGATCATAAAGGTCCACAAATTTCAAAACATGCAATTCAGGTCCACAATAATTACTATATAGTTAACTGGAACCCTATGGTTTCTAATCAGGTTTAACATAACATTTTCAGTTTAAAATACCATTAATTTATCAAAAAATAAAATTAAATTAAAATAAATATTTTTTCAATTACAATTTTACCTCTTGCGCGCAGGGCGTTCGCGCACGAGTCTCCTGCGCGGCCTCAAGTGTCGCTTCAACATGCCGGCGGCCGGCAGCTTGCGGCTGCCGGTGTCTGCGCACTGCCGGCCGCCTAGCTCTCCAACTGTCTACGCGAGGCCTCGAGCGCAGGGCGCCAATACGGGGTGGCCTGCGTGCGATTTCGCGCTTCTGCGTCCGTGCCCGGGCTGCTGCAGCGCGTCGCCTCGCGCGCAAGGTGTCCGCGACCTCGCGCAGGCGGCCGTTGCACACGGCCTCAGGAATATGATTACATATTTTGAAAATTAATAGATTAATGAAGGGTATTTTTGTCATTTTTATAATACATAACAGATTCTGTCACGAAGGGACCATGATGTCCCGTGTAATATTTTTTGTGGACCTGAATGACAGTTTTGATATTTGTGGACCTGAATGACAGTTTTGATATTTGTGGACCTTTATGGTCAAGTAAGCAAACCTCAGGGGCCTAAGTGGAATTAGCCCTATATACAATTATATGAATACATGTCTCTATTTTACTATCATTATATATAATGAAAATCATAACAAACATTTAACATCAAAACCTCTCGGTCCTCAGTCCTAGATATCCTCATAAAAACTTCACAAATAATACCAATTTGCAAACTCTGAATTAAATGTCAGTTTGAAAGTTTCCAAAGCCTTTGGAACAAAAGAAATATAATCTAAACTCACCTACAGGCATCCAGGTAGCTCTGAACCTTTTTCTATTGAGCCGACTCCCAAATCCAGTGTAAACTCCGATGACCGCAAGAAGTCTCCTTGAAGAGGAAACATTCTGCCTCAGGTACCCCTGCCTCTTCGCCAGGGTTAGGTCCATCTCAGCCTCCACAATCTTCCTTCCAATTTCCCTGTACAAACTCAAAAAACAAAATAGTCAAAAAGCAGGTGACTTAGAACTAGTAGAACATGTATTAACATAGGATGGTTTTCAAAAACAATTACTTGCATCCAAGGTCCATGAGCTTGTCCTCCACTGTAAGAACCTTTGGAAGCTGAAAGAAATTAATTCTTCTAATCAGTCTTCACACCAAAGAATTTAAAAGCAACAAAAATGATAGTAAGAAAAGAAAGATAGATTAAAGATAGAAACATGGCGAGAGTTTCTCTGAAGGAGATCTGAGAGTAGCACCCGATTCCCCGCATCTTGCCACAAACTGTAAAAGAAAAGGAAGCAATATAAGTAATAAGACAAAGGATTGAATCAAGTGCATAAGAAGAGCGAGGAGGATAGGAAGCTTACCGGCCGGCAACATATAACCAAGCGAGGCAAGAGATGAAGACCATGATTAGCGATGTTTTGCTGGATTTGGAGGAAAAGGAGGTGGAGGAAGTCTTCCTTCGGCGCTCGGAGTTCATGGCATTCGCGAGAGAATCGTGGAAGTGGTGGTGGCTCATCTCCATCTCTGATCCAGTGAGAGATGACGATGGTTAAGGGAAGAGAATTTGGAACTAAGTTGTTGGTTTTACTTAAAAGTTGAACTCAGAATTAATTCCAAATTTTACCCAAGTAGAACTCTTAACTTGTAGATGAATATGTAATTTAAAGTGTTGAAGCAAGAGCTTAGTATGAACATACCGAGCTATAAGTATTCAACTAACAGCATGCAATTAGGACGAGATCATGCTTAAATTATCTGAATTATATTAATTTGCAAGTCCACAACATAGATAATTCCCAGGAGACTTAATATGCTCCAATAAATACAGAAACTTGTGCGATTTGACAGAGATCTTATCAAGCTCTAATGAAGTTTAGTCTGCTTTGCATAATAAACTTGATGTACTAAAACATGATAACTATTTCCAATCTTGAAACTGATTTAGACTTTGGAAATTTGAAGGCATTAACCCAACATTGGAGATCATGATCAACAGAAGAGTTCAAAACAACCAGAGGCAAAACAAACAGTAAATAGTAGTAAACGGAAATCTCAGTAAACTCAAACTATTTCTGTAGTTTGAGAAGGAACAAGTACTAGAAATTTTAAGACCACGCAATTCTGAAAAATCGAAGAAAACAGCAAAAACACTGAGGAAATAGTGGAAACAGCAGAATAGAAATTCAATACCAAAGGAACCTCAAGTCAACAACTCAGGAACTGCAACTCTTCTGCAGTGCATCAAACCCGCGGGCGACCTGCTCGGACTTGACAGTACGGAAGGAGACCGATCGCATCCCCCGCTGCTCCGGCAGTTATTCGACGCTACCTGTGTCGGAATCGCTCAAAAAAAAAAAATCTCCTCTCAACTCAGTGGAAATCTCAGCATTCATCAACTCGTTCTCTGCGCTCACCTGGGCGATTGTTCGGACGGCCCGGAGAGGGGTGGAGACGCGCAGCGTGGGAGTCGTGTGAGATAGAACAAGCAGACGAATCTGGCGAAGACGCCGAGAAGAATGTCGGCCTCGGTCCCGCGAACCGCCCGAAGAAAAGGGGCCCGGCGAGGAACAGCTGAACTAGGGCAGTTCAGCAGAATTTAATTAGACAATTTGCAATTCAGTCTCATACTTTCTGCTTCTTTTCTATTTAGTCCTTTCTTCAAACCAACCTACTTTACATCAGAGCAAATCTGAACAAAATTGATCAAAATATCTCAAAATAAGATATAATTGATCACAATTGAACTCGAATTAATAAAATTAAATCTAATTGACTTAATTTCAACTCAATTTTCATAATCTTAAGTTTATTTTTTTTTGTAAATGATTTAATTTAAATTTATTTAATTCAAATTAATTCAAAAATTCAAAAAAAATTGAGAATCATTATGGAATGACCTTTCTAATTTTCAAGTAGCCTTAATTTTAAGTTTTTCTTTATTTTAAGTTGAAATTTTACCACTAAAGTTCTGTTTGTTTGACAATTAAAAATTAACTTAGTTTAATTTTAAACTGGCATATCACATCGTACATAAAATTTAATATTAAAAATTAACTTTATTTCACATCCTACATATATTACTAAAATAGTAACTAATTTATATTACATTCATCACATATCTCAATATAATAACTAACTTTATATTATATCTCTCATAATTTTTAATAAAAAAATATTTTTATCAAAATTTAATTTAATTTTATTAAATTAAATCTTACAAATAAACTGGCCCTAAAATCTAATTTACACTGAAAGTTTTATCTTCAATCTAATTTCTCTCTCTTTATAAATTTAATATACATAAGTATACCATATGAATTTTTTAAAAAGATGATAAATTGTAGTTATCAAATTTAAAGGATAATATATTAAAAATTACAATTGCTCAAAAAACTAAATACAAATAATATTATAATAATAATAATAAATCATTCATCCTATTAAATATGATCAATTGCATAAATACTTTATTTTCATTCAACTTTATTAAATAATAAATTTTTTTTTACATCAAATATATAAAATCATTTTTTATAATTTTTTCTCACATTTTTTGTGATCTTCCTTTCTTCTTTTTATATTATTAAGATCTAATAATTCAATTATTTTTAGTAAAGTTAACATTTAATATTATATAACATGACGGGCCTTATGATTATTATATAAAATTTATTTTTAACTTAATAGAATACAAACAATATTAAAGATTTCAATTTCATAAATATAATTGAAAAGTAAAATGCAATAAATGTCTAGGATTTAACCGTTGCGTACGTGTTAATTATAAATTTGGAAGATTTATAATAAAAATGTTCATTATTATTTTAGTAAAATGCAATTTCATAATAATTTTTTGTTAAATGTTCATTATATCATGTCATATAATATAGATATCATGATATTTAAATTTTATTTTTTAATTAATATTTTTATAATTTTATAAAATATTATTTATAAATTTCAATAAATTAAATAATATGAAATAACAAAAAATAATATTAAATCAGACTTCTTCTTAATAACATCAAATGAAACTTCTATATTAAATTGCAACGTATTTAACGGTAAATTGCATTTGGATTTCTGAGTTCAAAGTTACATTTCAAATTGATCCAAATTTTTGAAAAATTTCTATATTAGCCTCAGTAATTATAAAACTATTATAGTTTTGATCCCAATTAAAGTCACTTCGTTTTTGTCAGCTCTTTCTAATGAAAAAAATAAATTTGATTTTTTTGTCCAATCTAAATCTTTTATATATTGTGCTCTACTTTATAAAAAATTAAGATTTATGTTAGTTTTTGTTTTAGATTCTAATAAATTATAATTTGATCTCTTGATTTCTTACTTTTAGTTTTAGCTCTGAATTTTTTATAATAAAAATTATAATTTTATCTTTTAAGTTTTCTTATATTTTTGGTTCTAAAAAATTATATTTTGTCCAATTATTTCTCTTATTCTTAGTCTTAGTTAGGTCTTAATGTGTTACAATGCTAATATTGTCATAGTTTAGAAGATATAGCTTCATTTATATATAATATTAAGTTTAGAATCACTCCTTTAATTTGTTACTAAATAATGGGTGGAATTTGGCTCGAATCAATTTCTTTTGATTGGTTTCAGTTCTGGTATAAAGAAACTCAATTCGATTCTGGTATTAAAAATTAGGAATAATTACCTATATGCCACACAATTTAGTTTTATTTATGCCTTACCCATCCATTCTTAGTTAATTACGCTGTGCACACTCAAAACATTATAAAATCTTATATATACACATTTTAACTTATTTTTTATTATAATGAGAATCATAATTTTTCAATAACCTAACTATAGTTAGATTACAAAAAATCTGAGCCGTTCATCATATTATTTTAAGAAATATTTAAATATATTTTGAGTGAAAAATCTTAAAACCTTAATATTTAGGTGGCTGCAAAGGAAGGAGATATCCACGACGTGAATTAATTTTAGGACAAATCAGCGCTTTAGTGTGGTATTGAGAACAAGAAAAATATGTACCATTAAGAGTAAAAATATAATTTTAATGATGTACTAACAGAATATTTTTTTTCAAATAAATTTTGATTAAGTTTTAACTCAAATGTGTGTATGTAAGATTTTATAATGTTTTGAGTGTGCATAGCATAATTAACTAAGAATGGATGGGTAAGGCATAAATAAAATTAAATTGTGTGACATGTAGGTAATTATTCTTAAAAATTATGAAACCGACCTTAATTTGTTTTAAGTCTAAGTTTTTTATATCAAAATTGCACAATTGCACTCTTGCTACTATACCACATGTAACGGGCATGAAAACCACTAGTATGTTTAATATTAAGATCAATATTGAAGTAAATATTTTAATTTAGTTGTGAAGTAGTTTAGCATACTAATATGAACAAGTATTACATAAAGAAGTATTTAAATTTATTAGAAAAATTTACAGCATTAACTACCAGTCTATCTTCACATCAATGCCAATTCCTTGTCTCTCACACCCCTGCCCAAAATAATCCAAAATTGCTTTTGGGTTTAATTTATCTATCATTTAATGAATAATTCATAAGTGAATTCATTACTGATCAATTAAACTCTTACTAAATCTTAGTATTTAAAAGCAGCTGTTGAGCAAAGTTTTTTTTTTGGACTATATTATTGTTTGGATTCTTGACGCTATTAATTAACTCTCTTAAAAGTCTAAGCTGATAATAAAAATACAATTAATTTGCTTATAATACTGTACACACAGTACCCATAATATAAATTCAATCTCTTTTCGACAGTATCACTTCCACTGAAAGTTATGTCAGTTATATAGAGCGATATTGGTACTAAGCAAATGACAACAACACTCAAGCCATCAGTCACTGCTTTTTCTAGCATTTTCACATTTTCAAAGCCAAAAGAGAGATTAGGCTGCCAACTTATATTTATTTTCTAGATTTGGTTGATTTTGATAGTTTTCTAGCAATTAGTTTCTTAGATGAGCTTTTTAAGTCTAATAAGCATATCCTTGTATAATTTTTACTCCTTAAAGATTGTCACGGAACTTTAAATTAACGTAAAGTGCATATATATATTATAGAGATCAAGAATATCTTGCCTATTTAAAAAAGACACATAAGAGAATACACGGAATTTATCACCTAGGTTTGACAATAATGAGAGCTCCAACTAGAAAGCCAAATCAAGATGTTATTTTTCATATTGCATAATTTGCATTGTGGTTGGGGGTTTCTAAAACACAAATGTTGGGCGATAGAGAGTTATCGCACATTAGATACTCCACACGACTTGTAGTGTTAATACAATTGACAATTCATATTTATAGGCCTAGTCTTTTAGGTTAATAAGTATATACACAGATCATATATTAGACTCAACTTGGGGGGGCCCATGGCAACTCTCCTAACTAGTGGTATTAGAGTTGACGATACAGTTGGGTCTTTTGCGATAACCCATTGGATAGAAAAAATCAAATGTAGATGGTTTCTCATGTGATAAGGAGATTTATTGAGATATGCACGAAAAATTGTTACATTTTAGATATTTAGCATAAATTATATTAATATATAATTGATGGCCCTCGCTCATTAAACTAGACTTTTGCATTAATGTGTATCTAATAAATTATTTGTTGAGCCCAACTTGAGCTCCCCCAAGATAACTCTACTAAAATCTGCCAACTGATTAATGTATAAATGACGAGATCGATCAAACACGAAAGTATGTGATAAGTACCAACCATAATATGCACAAGCCATGTGTCGGAAAAAATGAACAAAAAAGTAATAAAGTTAAGATGTGATGAAAGAGAAATTAATTTTACGGAGAAAATACGAAATCAGCAAAAAACGATGACTCATAAAGCCGTAAGCTGATGAGTTGAACAGTTCATATCATGATCAGCACAGTACGAGAAAGAGCTGGGATCTTTTAATCCACATGCCCCATGAAGATTAATTTCTAGCTCAAGTGAGCTGATTAAGTGAAACGTATCAATAAGCTATATACAATTATCCGAAGTGACTGTTGTTACTACGATCGACTAACAACGACTGCAGCAGCAGCAGCAGCTGGGCTTGCTGCGGTGGCTGCAGCAACAGCATCAGGAACTGCATCTGATACTGCTGCTGTAGCGGCAGCAAGTATTGCTGCTGCGACAACAACAGCAAAGTTTTTGGGTTCCTTGAAAGAAAAAAGTCACAAGGCTGAAACTTAAAGGAATTGACGGAAGGGCACCACCAGGAGTGGAGCCTGTGGCTTAATTTGACTCAACACGGGGAATCTTACCAGGTCCAGATATAATAAAGATTGACAGACTGAGAGCTCTTTCTTGATTCTATGGGTGGTGGTGCATGGCTGTTCTTAGTTGGTGGAGCGATTTGTCTGGTCAATTCCGTTAACGAACGAGACCTCAGCCTGCTAACTAGCTACGCGGAGTTCTGCTTCCGCGGCGTGTGTGCTTGTACTTTCTAAAGTAGATGGGCAGAAGGGTAGACGTCATACCCAGATTCAATGCGGCTATTGTATTGAAAAATTCGCGGTGACGTACTTGAGCAACGCACAGGCTCATAGTAAACTTGATCGCCCTCACAAGATGTTACAAGAGCCATACATGATATTGGATCTTGGGCTAGCACATATTATAAGGGCTACGAGGTAGGCTAGTGTAGTATCTCATAATAATTCTATAATATGGCTCTTCTCTCTTTCTCGAAAACAAATTTACAGAAATCGATCCTGTGAATTTTCGTGTAGCACAGATATGACAAAGGCATTTGCACTACTCTACTTACACGACAACTTTGGCGAGAAATGAGCAGCCATTTATGTATAACTGTAAGGCAAAGATTGACCGAATTTCGGATTAATATTAACCTACTTGATTCATTAACCCCTATAACTAGTGAATGGATTGGTTATGTTCAACTGATGATCAATGCATGTTACATATAAATAACAAAAAGCATGTTATCACTAAATATGTAACTATCTGATACTAATCACACCTCTTATCACTAAAACTGACAGAACCGTTAATTTCATACATCAATTAGAAAATGCCCATTAAAATTGATGTCTAACCTCATTAGAACCTTTGTAGAAAGGATTTTACGGTCGAATTATATTATTATAATTTATAAATAAAATAAAATTTATAATAATTAAGATAAAAAAATAATTAATATGACCCAAATTCTTGAGGGTTGAAATTAATATCAAATAAGTTCACAAGAGCTAACAAGTCGTGCTGGTGCAGGCCCTACGCATTCGAGCTACTGTGTAAGCAGGGCGCCCCATGCACGTAAGGCTGGCGTGGGCATGGCGAGCTGGCCCTCGTGTGGTCTAGGTTTTATTCCACATAAACTTGGTTGCCTGCACCAGCCCTGTGCGCAACGACTGCACATGTCACAATAACGCATGAAGGTAGAAGAGAGATGAGATATTTTAATTCTTTTGTATTTATATATTTAATGTTAGGGCAAATTTCACTCAGGTCCCTGAGTTTAAGGGTTATTATCACACAGGTCCACGTTTTTAAAATCTTATCATTCGGGTCCCTAAGTTTTTAAAAATTATCATCTAA
>JAEMOT010002034.1:403836-459729 GCA_019297695.1 Apostasia ramifera | reverse complement strand
TTAAAAACGTGAACCTGTGTGATAATAACCCTTAAACTCAGGGACCTGAGTGAAATTTGCCCTTAATGTTAAGGTTGAGCGACGAGCTATATTTACAGCTCAAAATTTTATCAAGCTGAGTTCGAGCAACAATTATATCCAATTAAACTTAACTTGAATTTATTTTTTAAATTTAAAGTAGTACAATTAATTCACAAAATATATTTATTTATTATTTTATGATAACAATCTCATTCCTCTGAGCATGATAAGAAGAAAAATAAAACGCTATAGGCTACCACATCATGGAGATTCCAGCAGAACATTTGAATCCTGGGAGTTTTTGAGTTATCTGCTCAATAACTAGCAGTCTGGCTCATCAGATGGCTGAGATTATTTTTCCTTAACCTTCTCCTCCTCCCGTTGCTTGCCCTGCATTTTTTGCATCCATGTCAATGCATCTAATCAGCAAAACATTTAACTTCATATAAAAATAAATAAAAAGTTAGTTAACAATAACAATAAGAAGACACTTGAACAAAAAAAAAAACTTCAAAAAAATTGATATGAACAGAGATCAAAACGATATGTGCTTAATGAGATGTAATCAATACCAGGACAGGTTCGAGTTTGTAGATCATTATTGACTGAAAAAGGAAGAAAACTAACCCATAATCGGCGCCGAGTTTGACTAGAACCGTGATAAAACTAGAGGTGCGAACAGCTTAACGAATGTATTTGGAGTCAACTTGAGGACCTTCTACAGTAATTTCTATTAAGTGCTCATATTAGACGGAGACCTTTCGGTTTGCTTACCAGTACTGGTTGTGAAAAACAACATGCTCTGCGGGCACGGATTTTCCGTCATCATTTCGAATCCAATGGTAGAATGCATGGGTCCTGTTCTTCAGTTCCAATATGGAATGGCCATAACTAGCCTCCCTGAAAGCAGAATATTCTGGTTGTGGATCAAGAAACCTATACAATCAGGAAATCACAAGTTAAAATTTTTTTACAGAAGATCATAAAGAAACTTGAAGAGTAATTTGATTACAGCTGACTAAAAAAAGGCTCTTTTTATTATATTTTATTTCAATTTGAATACATTTTATAACCTTCTTAACAAAAGATTCAATTTCATATTAGATGTTATGCTAAAAAACCCAAAGAAGCATCACAAATATGATTAGTTAGTTGTAACCAGATCACCTGGAAGCAAGCCCTTCCTGATTTCCTCCGTCACCAACAGTGATGTACACAGGAGCAGATTTGTCCGGCAAAGGATATCGAGTTCCAGATGTTATGTTGTAGTTGATATTCGATATTCGATACTGGAAAAGACAAAAATCATTCAGAGATGACGTACTTATTCAGCACAACTTTGATTCACAAGGCATGCCGATTAAATGAAAGTTAAATTCATTGCAGTTAATGTATTTAGCTACTACATGCATTTGGTAAGTTGCTAGTGCTATGTTCATGCCTAAATCAAAAGAGAACTCATAGATTATCAGCTTATCATGAAGTGAAAAGAATCAAAAGCAAGTCTCGAAATTCTTACCAAAATATCTTACAGCATCGTCTTTTTTGAGGGGTTTTAGGTAGTCCAGTAGAAGATCAAATGCAAAGATGAAAATGACTGCAACTTGAGTACCAAGAACATGAACAGAAAGACTGTCACACACCTAGTACGGACTCTCACCCATAGCAGAGAGGTGACACTGACAGTTACCCTTGGCATGACAAAAATATAGATGATGAGCATTTCGAAGACTTAAAAAACTGGTGTCATTGAAGGAAGACCATAACCTTCGTCCATGAAACCCGTCCAACGAAGGAAACCAAACAACATTCTCGAAATCTTTTGGATTTGGATTACAAACTTGGACTACAACACAGAAGAAATGGAACTGCAGAAGACACTCTTTCAAAGGACCTTGAGTTCGAAATGACTCAACTTGATTGTCAATCAATTTCAAGCTGGATCAAAACTTAATTGAGTTAAGTTGAATCTCCCACAATGAATTGAGAATTATGTTAAAAAAATTAAGTAGTCCTCATTTGGTTTCAAATATGAGTCAATCATATCCATCTATTTGCTCAATACACACTCTAATCATTACATCTAACATTTCATTTACAGAAACAATAAACATTTACATTATATAAACAAAATATATTATTTTTTATATTAAAAAAAGTTATATTATTTTTATTTAAAAGAATAATATTCAAGTAACATCAACTATCACAATAAACTCACGCCGCTACCACCTTATATAGCTGGAAAAGTAATAGGCTTTCAGTATGATCTTCTCAAAATACGCTTACATGTCATTGTCCCTTGCATATACTCTCGTGGCATTTCGGTTGTGGGTTGACGTTGCCCCTGATATTTACATGTCCATGTACCGCTTCCTCATAATTGAGATTCCCCGACTTTCTAGAGCATAGGATTAATTCACTTAAAAAAATATCTTTTCAATGAAAGGACGGACTAGCAACTATTAAAATATATTGACATCACAACAAAGTTAGGCGCCACTCTTTTAAGACTACTTCTTTGAATACTTTTTCAAAAGAAATTTTCCAGAAAATCTCATTTTAGTCTTTTAGATTTCCCTTGGACTAGGGATTGCTCCTCATGAGAACCCCAATTTCAACAACATTTGTGCAAACATAGGAATGGGGTTTGCTTCTCAGCAAAGGTCACAACCCAAATTTTGAGGTTGCCAAACCTTAGCTTGATTTTTAGACTCGATCAAAGATTCCAAGGAACCTTTGTCAAACCCTATGCTCAGAGTTTTAGCCTTTGACAAATCTTCGCAGAAAAATGTTTTCCATGACCTACACTTCCGACAAGACTTTCTTAGATAACAACCTTCGATAAGCCTTATTCAATTTCCTCCTCATCATCATAAGGGATCCCCAACAAAAACTATATATTTATAAGCTTAAAATGACCAGACAATTAGCTCCAAAATTACCTATGTTGTAGTATTATTAATGCTATTTTTTCCCTAATATCTTCTAAGATTTTTGACGGCTAATGAAGCTAAAAAGAGGGCTGCTATTTTGTGTTGCATGATTGATGCTAACTAGGCATAGTCTACCTTCCAGACTTCGACACAATGTCTAAGTTGTCTCATTGTTTTCAACTAGGAAACAAGCTACCATCTGTACAAGGTAAGACTGCAATATTAATACTGTCAATTCTACGATAATAAGAGTCGTGCCACTATCTTGTTTTTATTCAGGCGATAGCATCGAAGCATGCCTAACATACATGCATTTTGTGTAATGGTTAAACAACAGATCCATAACACTTGATAATATTTTTATTCTAAAACCAAGACATAATAATTGGTAATTGATAAACTAGTTAACCCATAAAAATATAAGAAATATGGTCGTAGTGCTGAAAATCAAACTTACCGATCGTTCATAGGCATGCACATGGCCAGCAAATACAACATCGACTTTGAAGCGTACAAACCAGCCCTCAAAAGCGGCACGCATGCTTTCACCCTCCATATAATGAGCTTCATTGCTGTTGTAAAGTGGTGCATGCATGAGAACGATTAACCAGGGTGTCTTTTCCCTGTCCACTTGCTTCAATTCTTCAAGTAACCATAACCATTGAGGAGTATACTTGACTGTTTCAGGTTCATCATTTTGATATCAGTTCATATATACATAATGATCAATAAACAAAGGGCTAATTAAATGACATTCTCTAAGAAAATACACCGTTGAATGTGTTCACACTTCACAGCTGTCATTCTATTCAAAATAAATTCAAAAAATCAGCTGGACAAAGTACTATACAGATTATTGTCAGGTGATAGCTCTATTCTTTACTTTTTCTCCCTCCCTCCCTCCTCACTCTCTCTTTTGGGAAAACCTTGTCATGAAAAAAGGCTACAAGAAGAGGAGCTAAAGTGAGAAAAGGAAAAAGAAAGAATAACGGGAAGGCCAGAGAGATATAGAAAAAGGAACATACGTTGTAACGCTTGTTTGGGAGAGCTGTGTTGTGGCAAAAATAACATTTTTGTGCAGCCGAAAGCTAAAAAATAGTGTTTGGTAAAATTACTATGGAAAAAATTACAGCTTTAAAAAATCCAAAAATTAGTTGTGAAAATCTAAAAAAAATTAGCTTATGCAGATAGTTATTTCGGGCTGCAAACACATTAAGGACTAATTACCAATAATTAAATCTGTAAATTTAGATGCCATGTCACTGAGTTGTGCTGGGATTGGTTATCATTGTTGTGGGGCCCTGGGATGCAGGAAATGCCATCAGACATGATGCAAGAGGGTCAGGTCAACTCGGAGAAGCAAGATGCTACTAATTCCTCACATCAATCAAACAATGAAGAGAACAATAGACCCTTCCACCACAAAAGCAAAGGGCATCTTAAAATGTAAGAGAGGGAAGATTAGCATATCTCAAATGACATGCTTGATTGGCTTCGCATATGCAATTGTTGGTTGAAGCAGTTCAGTCTAGAGTTTCAGGTCCAAAATCTACTTGGTCTATTACATCAACAATTGAAAGGCTTCAAAAGATATGAGCATTGATGATGACAGTGTGCTACATGTAATAGTTTGCAATCGAGTTTCCAGAATGATAAACTTAAGGTTTTCATGGAGCATCAGGAACTTATGATTTACTTTCCATAAAGAAAGAATACAACAAAAAATAACGTGTTTTAGTGTTTCCATGTTTTGCTCAAGGTTGTGTATTAAATATAAATTTTCATGGGAGCTTACAAAGTCATACATTAGCTTTTAAACTATTGTATATTTACTTATTGTCATGAATAAATTTATAAAAAAATTACTATATTTTTGTCTTTTAACAAAATTATAAAGCTTTTATCTGTAAAAATTACCATAAGTACTGTATAATTGAATAACACTGATTTGGATGTACAACGTTTTTTGTCAAACTGCCCTTCTTTTGAACACAGCTTTAACTAAAATTTGAAACAAAAAAACTTGACATAAAAACACTTTTTATGCAGCTATAACATACAACAGCTTTTCTCCATAGCACAACTCTCCCAGAAGCCCTTGGTCAATTTCTCACTCAAACCGCTAGATTAAGGATATAAACCATTTAAATGAATAGCATCGAAACAATTAAGGAAACTCAATATGTATAAAGGTAAAATGATGGGAAAGTACCCAGTGAAACAATTAAAAAATCATGAAACTATGAGAAAATCAAGCTAAATCTTTGGGCCAAAATGTAATTTATCCTATCTGCTTCAGAGCATTATAATAGGAAGTTTCTATTACTTTGCAAATCAGATGACCGCTATGATGTGAATCATCAATACCTCAATTCCTACTCCTCTTATTAGTCACTTCAAAGGTCAATTGAATAACGAAAGTACCTTTATGGGATCTATGGTATTAATTTAACTTACCCAAGGGAGAATCAAAAAAACAAAAACTTTCCCAAGGGAGATTTTTCTAATTTTCACATCTCAAACTAAAATTTAATTTGGAAATGCACCACATAAACATAAAAAATGAGCATGAATCACTTCAAATAGTGCAGAAGAAACTCATAATAATTTAGAAACTTGACTAAACAGATATAAAATAACTTCAAACAAAAAAATCAAATTAGTGTCAGCATGCCAGCTTCTTTTACATATTTATTAGGGAAAACATCATTCAGGTCCTTGATGTTAGATCTTTATTTTACGCAAGTCGCACATATTTGAAAGTTTCTATTCGGTCTCTTAGGTTTGTCAAAATTTTCAATTTGGTTTCTGAGGTTGACTTAAATATCTAACTTAGGTCTTTTCAAATAATTTCCCTCCTTCCCTCCCTCTAAGCACTGATGAAAAAGCAGCTTCTAGATGCATTCCCGATCCACTGAGATCTTCATTGGTTTATTTGTCATGGCCCCCGAGCCAATGAGTATAGAGAGGAAGAAGATATGTCAAGGTCTAGCATAGAGCAGGTGAGACAAAAGGAGGAGTGTCACAACTGCAATGATGGAGTCGAGCAATGGAATGGAGGTGTCATTGATGGTATGGAGTTGGTTTTGTCAACAAAGTTCTCCCAAAACCCCATTGGCAAACTTGTTGGAAACATGCTTGCTTCCGCGAGGTTCCTACCATCCTAAGGAAAGAGAGCTAGGAGCTCTTGGTGGGGAGCCAATGAAGTTGTGGAGATGGAACTCAAAGTAAAGGAACGAAACAGAAGAGAAAGAAAACAAGGGGAGGGAGAAGACAAGATAACAAGAACAACTAATAGTAATTTTGAAACAAATATTCAATCTCCTGTTATAATTCAGCTTTCAGAATTTACCCTATTTATTAATACGTAAAATGTATAACATGATATTTTGAAACAAAGTTATTAGATAGAGGCTAAGAAAAGAAACCACATATTTTTATATTTGAAAGGTAAACAATAGATATTAACTAAAGAACATCCATAAAAAAGTTTAAAGATGCACAAAACATGACCATATTGTTGCAAAGGACTGTGTTGAGGGAGTTTCTTCGGTAGGAATTAAAAACAAAATGTGTATTCTAAGGTACATTAATGTCATTTAGTAACCAATGTGAGGATTCCTTACAACAATTTGAAACACCAAGATTTTACTTAAGAGTGCTTAACTTTTCACGTTAGTGATATGCTTAGCACATGTAAGCCTAGATTCCTACAAGCAAAAAAAAAATCTAGAATCCATAAAGCATGTTTTTTGCAAACGTAAAGGAGTTAAATCAAAGATTGAAATTTTAAATACACACTTCAGCAATAATTAGAATCAAATTGAGTAAACGTAAGATGAAGTTTATACATTTTAAGTTTGGTGATCCTGAAGAATGAAAATATAATGCTATTGTTTTTGCACCATGAATATGTTTGCTCTTTCGCCATATTTAGCTTGCATTCATTGGATCCGGATTGGTTGCATGCTTCTCCACCAAGGCATTTCTCCACCCAAGTTGATGAATTTCAAGACCACCAATATTCTTGTGTTTGGTAACCTTCTCTTAGGCGATGTTGTAAATAGATCTTTTATTGAGGTCCCCACTCCATTTTGTCTAATGAGCTTTTCAATCGCCTCTAGAGTGAACTTGTGAGAAAGTGAGTGTAAAGAAATGGAAGTGAGAATATTGTTGATAAGGGTTACTCTTTTGGCCAGTGACAAACTTCTACACGCCCAATGTCACGTCCCTGATCCAACACTTGTCTGTTTTTTCATTCCCATGATCTCTAATTACACTAGTACCTAGAAAAATAACATCAATCATTCGACCTTAGGCTGAGTAGACACTAACATTAATCACCTAAATAAAAATATTTGCAAGCAGACATGCAATTTCAGTTTTTTATCACAGGTAATATTACTGAACAGTAACCAGAACAAGTAATAATATAATGTATAAACATATGAACGCAACTTAAAAAAACGCAAGTTCCATTTTAATTGTTATCAACTCTTACACGATAGAGCACTGGTTTCTTGGTTTATGTCTTAATTGTTTTTTCCACACTTTAGAGGTTGTTACTTTCCTTAGAAGGTGCTTGATAGCTAACTAATGGATGTCGCGCCAAATTAAATATCTAAAATCTTGTCAGTTATAGCTCTTAGCGACAAATTGAGAACTATCATTCTCAGTGAATAGTCAGAAGCTGTCACTAGATGTCGCGTCAATTGTAATTTGCTCGAGCTAAGGCAGTGACTTAAATGGAAACAAAAATCCTCTTTTAATATTCGTAAGTTGTTTATGTGATAACAATCCCATCTAGAAAACGTCAAGCGTCTCAGGCTCCTTTTCCGCAGTCATGGAAGTATAGATGAGACTATTGACCACAGGATCACAATAGAATATTTGAAATGGAGTGTGACAAGATGTTTATGCAATTGGAAGATGCTATTAAATTGAAGGAAATATTTATAACATTGCAACACGACCGGATCTACGATATTTTAGCAGTTACTAGCAAAATATCCATAATAGTTTAGTGGAGATGCAAATTCTTCGATAGGTAAACAATCCACTAGAGGGGACCGCATTAAATTAATTATATTCAAGAGAGGGTCGGCATGACACAAAGAAAAGATAAGATGAAAAAGGGGCATTTAAGGTGATTTAATCATGTCTATTGTCAGTTTCTAGAAGCCCTTGTATCTAAGGGAATATAAGATGTAAAGGTATAAAGAGAGAAAGGATGTCCAAACAAGACTTAAGATATGATTATTAAGTTAAAGCTTTGCTTTTGTGTCATAATTAATTGATAACCATGACTTGAAACACATGATAGCTTTGCATAATTTATTTACTTACAACAAAACACAATTAAGAAGAATATTAGACAAAAATTATAAACATGATTAATTTAACAAATCACATAACGTTTGCAACTTCAAAAGAGTGTATGTTACCAAATGGAGAATAACTTGAGAGGACAATGATGTGAGCTGATGCTCGCCTGACTGCATACCAAAGGGGAGAACTGCTTTTGGATGCTATATGAGGGGTTGCATAACGATGAAGAAAAGCTTTAAATGGAAAAACTTCTCCCTGTTAACATTCAATGTAATCAAAGATAAGAATGAAAAGCAACTAGGTATGTAACTTTTTTTACATATCAACTAGGTATGTAACTTACCCCTATACCACACTCAAATGTACAGTTGTACATAAAGGGAAAAACTATTCTATGAAGAAATGATCAAGATTCAGCTTATTGAACATATAGAAATACTTAACGTTCTGCAGAATTTTTATATTATACACAGTGGATAATTCATTTTATTGAAACATATATATAAAGCGGAATATGTGAATGGATGCCACCTTTTAAAAGTCAAAAACAATATTAAAGGCAATAAAATAAGCGTAAACTATGTTCAATGTGCATTAATTCATCGTAGCCTCGTAGGTAAAAGATGGGAGGCTCAAGTGACAGCATGCCAGTTCACTATTGTCACTTATATTTTATCTATACTATAAATAAAAGTCAAACTTCATTTAAAATTTTTGTTCTATATGGCGGTAAAAAAAATTGTCATGCTCTCCCTTAAATAAATTGGAAAAAGATTAAAATAATTTTTCCCTCTGTTGATCCCATACCAACAAGAAGAAGTGTGATAGTCATCCAGTGTCAATCCATGAAAAATTGCAAATTAATCTTCACACTTTTCAACTTCTTGCATTTGAGTCTAAAATTATCACTTTTTAGTTCTTTTTAATTTATTTTAGCTCAGCTCATTTCTAGCTTTCAAGTATTTTGGCCTAGGATATGAAACAAAGTTGATAGCTTTATCAAAAATAATTAAATATGTGAAATAAAATAATATTTTTATATTAACATTTGTATAGAATGTAATAAAAATTATTTATTTATTATTATTATTTAAACTAGTACCATTTTAGTCCTTACGCCAAACAAGGCCTTAGTTTAACCAACTAGAAAGTGATTTCTTGAAATTACATTTCTTCAATTTCAATTATTCTTAGTTTTAAGTTAAAAAATTACAATTTGATCTCCTGATTTCTCCTAGTCTTTATTTTAGGTTCTAATTTCTTACAACGACAATTATAATTTGGCTACTCATTTACTCTTAGTCTTCATCTTAGATTATAATCCCTTACAATATAAATTATAATTTAGTCCCTCAATTTCTCTTAGCCATCATCTTAGTCCCTATTTCTTTACAACAAAAATTAAAATTTGGTCCTATTTCTCTTAATCTTTATCTTAGGTCATAATTTGATCCCTAATTTCTCTTAATCTTAGTTTAGATCTTAATTTCTTACAAACAAATTATTTTAGCCAACTCATTTCTGGCTTGAAGTTTAACACAATTAAAAAGCAACTCCTTAAAATTACATTTGTCTAATTTCTCTTAGTCTTGGTCATAGGGCTGAAGAAATCATAATTAGTCTCTCGATTCTTTTAGTCTTAGACTTCAGTCATAATTTCTTACATCGATAATTAAAATTTGATCCCCTATTTTCTCTTAGTCTTTATCGTAATTTTTAATTTCTTATAATAAAAATTATAATTTGATCCCACTTTCTCTTAATATTAATCTTAAATCTTAAAAAATTATAATTTAGTCTCCCAATTTCTCTCGGTCTTCATTTTAGATCCTAATTCCTTACAATGACAATTATAATTTGGTCCCCTAGTCCTTAGTTTGGTCTTAGTGTTAATCTTGGGACTTAATTTCTTACAATAAAATTATAATTTAGTCCCCTTATTTCTCTTAGTCTAGGTTTTAGGTCCTTGAAAATTATAATTTCATCCACCAATTTCTCATGATCTATATCTTAAGATCTAATATTTACAACTCCTCCCAAATTTTCTTAGTCATCATCTTAGATCCCAATTCTTTGTAATAAAAATTGTAATTTGGTACCCTATTTTCTTAGTCTCAGTTTTAGGTCCTAAGAGATTACAATTTAGTCACTTGATTTCTTTTAGTCTTCGTTTTAGGTCCTATTTTCTTACAAAAAAAAGTAAAATTTGGTACCCAATTTAATATAGATATTTACATATGTTATCATACAATACAATAATAATACTTATTAATATATTATTCTAAATTGAAGCACGTGCATATATATACTAGTATATATTTATCGTTAAACTGTCATACTCCACTGATCAATGGACAATTAGAAATCTTTTCTAGCTTTCTTAATGATAGTACCTAGAGAGAATTCTGTTGCAAAATCTAAGTGAATCAGCTTAGTTTTTTCAAATGGCAATGGTGAAACAAGCATGGGAATTGCAACACCAACAATTTTAAGTGATAAAATAAACTGTTTCTAAAAAAAAGGATTAGTCGGAAAAAATTCAGTTGGATTACACTTTAGTTACCAATGAAGCTTTAGTGAATACATAAGCAGTACCAAATCAGGTCTGTATTCTATTTCATGATTTCCAGCACTCCAGATCCATGGTTGATATGCAGTGCTTCTTTCAACAAGACGTCCCCAAGAATCCCAGCGGCTTCCGTCATTGTACTGATATTGATCAGCATAGGAAAGGTCTCCAACAAATAAAACAGTCTGCCCTCCAGATTTCATGTAATGCTCAAGCGTGGACAGAGAATTATACGTTTGACCCAAATCACCTATCAACAAATTCACAATGTGAACTTTCAAACATGTAAGCACCAAAATCTTAGCACAACTAAGAATGAGAATGGAATGAATCAAAAAAAATTGTCCCCACTGAAATTTTATCCTTTCATCTTCCACTTCCTCCACTTGTTAATCCTCTTCTTCCTCTTCTTCTCCACTTTCCCTTTCCTGTTATAGACCAAGAACCTTACAAACTATATATCTATTATTTGTATTAGCTTCCATCTACTTCCTCAAACATATTACCAATGAAACTGCATTTATCTTATCATACTTTCAAGCCTTGCCAACCTAATACAAATATTATGTTGTAAATTGTCTATCTGACATGCATGCTGAGCCTCCATAGAGCGACATGCGTGATAGGCAGCGACATGGCTGTCCATCAAACCAAAGAGTGAGAGGAGATGGGGGGAGAGAGAGAGAGTGAGAGAGAGNGGGGGGGGGGGGGGGGGGGGAGAGAGAGAGAGAGAGAAGCCAATGTGGTGAGGGGAGAGGAGTGAGAAGAAAATCTTAGCATTCTAGGAGAATAGGAGTAAATACAATAGACCTAAACATCCTACCATTTATATTTGTCTCATTTGGTTGAAATATGCTTTAGGAAAATTTTAAATTCTTTTTGAGATAGAGAGAAAAATAAAATTATTTTAATGTTATGATGTGAAATAAAATTATTTTATTATTGAGGATTGTAATAGATTCAAAATGAAGTTAATTTTTTTTATTAAAGTATGTGTATGATGT
The DNA here is from genome assembly GCA_019297695.1 of Apostasia ramifera. NCBI lineage: Eukaryota > Viridiplantae > Streptophyta > Magnoliopsida > Asparagales > Orchidaceae > Apostasia > Apostasia ramifera. The sequence goes on along the minus strand of JAEMOT010002034.1, from coordinate 447,871 downwards.
GAAATAAAGTTAAATTTTAGGTCCTATTTGGCAAAGAGACCAATTTGGACTTATTATGAAAATTATTGGCTTGCCTTGAAATGTGTGTATAATGAAAAATAAAGTTAGTTATGTTAAAAATTGTGTAAGATGTAAAATGGGACTAATTTGGGCTAGTCATGAAAATTATGGATTTGCCTTGAAATATATGTATGATGAAAAATAAAGTTAATTATATTAAAAATTATGTAAAATGTGAAATAAAGTTAATTGATGTATTGAAAATAATATAAAATATGAAATAAAATAGATTTTTTATATTAAAAATTATATAAGATGTGATAATTTTTTTATAATAAAAGAACTATTTTGGTCTTTTGTAAGACTAAAATAGTGCGGGCACCAAGCAGATCCTTAAGATTGAGATTTGTGTAGGATGTGAAATAAAATTAATTTCTAATATTTAACTTTGCATATGATGTGAAATAAATATAAAATATTGATGAAAGTATTTTTAAAGAGGCCTGAAAAAAAACTCCGAACAAAACGAGGCTATAGTGCTCTTGCTAGGAAACTATTGCAAACAAAAATTAATGCATATAATGCATACACACAAACACAAAGGTTTAGCGAAGATCACCCCAAATTATAGCTATAACCTCGGTTAGCCGCAAACAGAGAACTTTACTAAAAATTCCAAAATACAAAAGGGAGAGGTAATTATGACTAAAACAGATGAAATCATACAATAGCCCAGAATTTCCATGGACCACAAATCCTAGAAAATTCTGCATAGCCACTGGCTTTCAAAAAACTTCTGCATAGCCCACCTAGTCCAGGGCATGAATTGGGTAACAATTGAAAACATAGGACGGAATAGGATTCAAGGCATCTTAATAACCAACATACTTTTAGTCTACATTCTCCATGGTGACAAGCAAAAGGAATACAATAAATAGTTGGTTGGACAGACCAATAGAGGAGAAAGTGGGCAGGCAGTAGGAAGCAACACATCACGAGCTTACAGCAGGACCAGAATGCACGAAATTTTTCTCCACTCTGCTAAAATACCATGTCATGCAGGTTGTTAGTAGAGCAAGATTCATGTGGAACGTGAAATGTGACAAGCCGATCATGAAGAAGCCAATGATCAAGAAAATTTTGCTTTGATGGCTTCATCAAGTTGCCAGAGCAGAAATATCACATGGCACAAAAGGTAACCAATTGGTAAACCTCTGAGAACAATGATAAAAACCCATAACAAATAGGAGAATGTAGCTAATTTCTTGTTAAAGAATATACTTATAGAAGGAAAGAATGTTAAGTTAGGTAGATGCAATCCTCCTTTTAACACACCACTAATTCTTGTTTACCCTGCTCTTATACATCGTTCAAAAGCACAGAATATGTGGAATATAAGGTGGCCTAAATTTGTCAGTGATGTGCCTTGTTTGGCATTGAGAATATTTTAGTCATACCTTTAAAATTTTGGAATTATTTTAAGATGTGAATGATAGAAAATAAAATTAATTATGTTAAAATTTGTGTAGGATGTGAAATAAAGTTACCGGTTGTACTGAAAATAGTATAGCATATTAAATAAAGTGATTTTTTATTTTGAAATTTGTGTAATATATGATAAAAAAATAATTCAATATTAATTTTTTAATTTTTAAATGAAGTGATCTATTTTGGTCATGGCATGCCTAACATAGTATATGAAGCAAACATGAGAGAGAATGAGAAGGTTCTCATCTAATCAAAGAAGAACAAGTTAAGGGAGCTACTGTTCTAGGTAAAGTCAAACATCATGTTGTAAGAATAGATTCAAGAAAGTCATGAATACACCAAGCTTACGTGAGAAAAAAAAAAGCAATATTACACATCTAAAGAATCTCCAATTGCACTTAAAAAAAATTTACATAGAAAGGCTTCATTAAAAAAAATATGTGAAATTAAGTTGATCTAGTAATAGCAATCTTAGCCAAGATTCTATGGGTTTTATATCGTTGAGAATACTAAACAACACTACTCATTCAGTAACAGGCAAAGAGGCTAACTTACCAATTATACCGAAAGTGTAGGGAGCATCAATATCAACCTCTGGAGGGGTTATGAACCAAAATTCTCGCACAGAACTTCCCTTTCCAATCTTATAATAGTACTTGCTATTGTACTGTTAGAAAAGGCCAAAAAACATAAATTCATGAGTCACTTTCCCTGCAAAGAGTAAAATTTCAGCTTGCAATCAGGCAGGACTGAGAGTTTAGTGCAAGGTGGAAGTGTTGCAAGCTTATTTAGCCATGGAGTTTAAACAACAAATCAACATCATGAGAGACTGTAACCAAATTGCTAATGTTGTGATCGGTACAGGTCAGCAAATCTTGTAGATTACTCAAAAGAACAGAAAGTTAATTCAAATCAAAAACATAATGTTAAAGAGAATTTGGGATTTACATTTTGGAACAGACTACCTATATAAATTTATGAGTATTATGTTTGGTGCATGAGTTAAAAAATATACAAACAATTAGCTTTATATTTACAGACGGTAAAGCATAACAAGTATTGTTACCTCAAGTCCACTGAGAAGGCAATGATGAATGTATCCAGAACTGTAATTGTAGAAGGTATAGTTTGTAAACGTTCCCTGAGCACTAAGATCATAATTATCCTTCAATGTTCCATACAACACTTCACTGGAACCAGGTTCCACCATTGTAACCCATGAAACTAGAACAGCCCTGCCATCATAGTCACCTTGGGTAATATGAACCTGTAGGGAAACAATCAATTAAAACATACAAAGATCACTAAGAAATACTAGAAAAGGAATTCAAGTTAATACAAATGCTACAGATTATCGAGTAAATACAGTCCAAAAAAAATAATGTTAATTAATAGGCATCAGCTACTCGAGGAAGCAAAGGGCATTCTATCCAGGAAACCTACTTTAAGGCAACTAATTCTTCAACTCAAAAATCTCTAACAAGATTGGATTAAGGATCACTAAGGCCCCATTTGTTTGGCCGTTGAAATAACCTGGTTTAATTTTAACCAGGCATATCACATCACACATAAAATTTAATATTAAAAATTAACTTTATTTCACATCCTACACACATTACTAAAATAATAACTAACTTATATCACATCCCTCACATATCCCAACATAATAAGTAACTTTATATCACATCTCTCACATATCCCAACATAATGGGCTTGTTTGGTTGGAGGATGAATTTGGGTAAAGAAAAAGAAAATAATTTATTTTATAGAGTTGATGGGAAAGAAATTTATTTTAATATTGGGAGGTGTGTAGGATGTGAAATAAAGTTGATTTTAAGGTTGAAATTTGTGTTGGATGTGAAATAAAGTTATTAAAATTTATAATAAATTTAAAATATTATTAAGATATTTTTTTGCCCATTTTTGGGCTCATGCCAAACAAGGCCAATAACAAATTTTATTTCACATCATTCACAATTTTCAATAAAAAAATATCTCTATCTAAGTTTAATTTTAACATACGAAAATCAAAATTGATGGGTGTGAATTAAAAATAAGCAACATAACGCACCTGTGTTATATACCAATAATTATGATAGTTCTATTGTACACAGTTAACCGACAAAGGAATAAAATATTCTTTAAATATGGATTTCTTGAATGTATCTCAACTGTCCACGCATCACTAAGCCAAAGTGAGATAGAGAACCTCTATCCAGCATGAAAAGTGGAGATGTCCATTTTACCAAGGTAGTCATGTAAAAAGATGTCTATTATGACCATATTCCTTCGGCATTCTTTTGATAATTCCTTACTTCAACACATATATAATAAAATTGCTTAGTCGCTGAATAAAGAATCATGCTTATGTTGTAGTTGCATAAATGAGTAATGCACTTCTTAAAACCAGTAGAAAATGTATCGATTATGGCACTTTTCTACATCAAATGATCACAAAGATAAGCAGAGAAAGAAGGCTTCAAAAACATCAGTAAAGCCATGGTTAACGTTGTTCGAAAAAGTAGCGACTGAATGACCTAAGTGTGATCATCACTAATTTAGTATCACCGTCCTACTTGACATAACCTGGGTGGGTGCCATTGTTGAAAGGAAAATTAGGCTTGATTAGTAGACGTTCGGTGCACAATAGAATAAGTAAATTAGTTGTGTTATTCCTATCAGCATAAGATTTTAAGTGAGTTGGTAGTATCAATAATCTTAAAAATAGGCATCAGAGCAGGTCTCAAGTTCAAACCTTACAGTGCGCTAAGAGAAGGGATTATTCAAAAAAGCAGTGATTGGATAGCTTGAGTGTAATCATCACTGAATTAATACCACCGTCCTACTTAATATAACTCTAGGTGAGTATATAACTATTGAAGAAAAAGTTGGGTATATAGTAGAATAAGTGAATTTGTTATGCTTTTATTATCATCTTAAGTTTTTAGAAGAGTTAACAGTGCCAGAAATCCAAAGAACAAAAATTAACATGTCAATGTATAAGGAAAGAAGGATGCATTTTTGATTAAGTTCTTAACTTAATAATGTTGAAAGTAAAGCACTTAAAAAAAATTAAGGTACACTTGGGAAAGTTTTTCGATAGAAAAAATTACTTATTATACAGTAGAAAGCTAAAAGTACTGTTTGGTTGAACAACAATAGAAATACCTTTAGCTTTTGAAAAGCTAAAAAACAGTTATAATAAAAAGAAATCTTTCAGAAAGCAGCTTTATATTTTACAAATTAAATAACAAATTTGCCCCCAATTAATTTATCTAATATTATAAATAATTATTCCACATTATTTTTTTTATAATTAATGTATATAAATTATAAATTTATGTACAATAACTATATATATTAAAAAAAATTGAAATAATTATATATACTGTAAATAAATAATTATATATATTAATCATATAAAATAAATAATTAATTATATTTAATTACATAAGAATAATTTATATATTAATTATGTTTTAAACTTAAATATATGTATTTTAGAATTAATTAATATAAAGTTTTTTTAAAATAATTATATATATGTACAATTTATTTTACATTAATTATAAGTATATTTTTATAATATTTATATTAATTTAAAATTTATAATTATATATATATTAGTAGCTATAAATAAAAAATATATTAAGAATATAGCTAATCATTATCTATCATCAATATAAATAAAATTAAAATTTCCTTATACATGTCCAATTTGGTCAAAAACATAATATGGTTATACGGTATAACATTTTTTATCAAATAATACTAATTTTGACAATAATTTTTCACAATTATTTGCCAAACAGAAAAAATAAGTTATAAAATAGTGGCTTTTGTAAAATTATAAAATATAGCATGTTTTAAAAAACTAAAACAATGCCAAATAGAGCCTTAAGGTATGGTAAGGTGTTCATAATGATGAAATTAAATAGTCAAGGCAAGGGCAATACTAAAAAAAAATGTTTATTATTATAGATAGAATACATAAACAATCTATGTATTTATTTTATTTCTCCTAGCTATTCTTTTCTGGACCAAATGCCCAAAGCTGTTAGTGAGACCACAAAGAGACAATATTTAACAAATTTAATTGTATAGCAAGATTAAAATTAATCATATAAAGTTTAACCTGACATGTCACATCATACATAAATATTAAGTACTTCACATCATACACATATTCTAAAATAAAAAATTAATTTTATTTCACATCTTGTACACATATTTAAAAAAATAACTTACATATATCACATCTTTCACACATTTTTATATAAAAACTAATTTTATTTTACATGGTACACAATCATTAATAAAAAAATATTTTCATCCAAGTTTAATTGTAACTTTATTAAAATTAATATTTGCAAACAAACACATTATGTTGATGTCTCACACAAAACCAATATAAAGATAACAAAGCTTACAAAAACCATAAGTCCGTGAAGAACTTTTAACATTCATACACACTGGAACTATTGATGGATGAGAAAGAGAATTTGCTACATTAATATATTCTTGAGCAAAACCTGTATATGTATAAGATACTTTGCTTTAAAACTTGCTACATCAAAATTTCTGATAAAAAATAAGAGGAGATAGGTGATAAAGAATAAGAGGAGATAGGAGGCGATAAAATCTTTCTCTGCACTATATTTGAAATAGCTGGGCTTCTTATATAATGGAGTTTCCAGAGTACAAATTTGGTTACAATCAATGGTATAATAACTTTCTCTAATGGGCAAATTTTTACATGCTAATACAATAATTTTGTATATTTAAATAGGCAATATATCATCTCCATAATGTTAGCACTTTTGGTATGGATTAATACTCAATTATGTTATTCCACTATTAGTTTCAACAAAATATAGATTTCTGCAGTTACCTGTTGTGGGGCATTGTAACCCTTTGGAACTGCAAACTCCACACTATCCAAAGGTATGTCAGTTGATGGCCATTGTGAACGGATAAAAGTGCTAGTGAAGCCTGATGAAGCAATTTCCACCAAGCATGTTAAAACAAGAGAACGAACAAGAAGATGGAAGATTGATGACTGTATCCTATAGATAGTGAACATTTCTGCCCTTTGTACTCTGGAAAAACAACAAGCAACAATATCAAATAATGGATCAATTGGTAAGATTTTGAATTGAGAAGCAGCATAGTAAGTCTCATGAAACACCCAAAACTGGACAATTTCAGTCAAAATGAAGACCATATTGAAATATATATATATATATATATATATATGTATATAATGTAATACAATTACCATGCATATGCTCCAAAATCCACGGAATAAAGATTCACAAGGAATAAGAAAACAAATAACAATCTAAGGTGTTCATGACGTGAAACTAGAAAATCAAATGAATTCGTCTAATTAGGAATGTTGACACTTGACAAACCCATGTTCAAGCAAAAATAATGAATGACAGATACACAAAGAAATATGATTAACACCATTACCCAATAGAGTATTTTGTTCAAGAAAAGTTAAGTTGCAGATTGACAATGATTCACTTATTTAAATAGGGCCTTTGAACCCAAGCCACGTAGTTCATGGAATTGAAAGAACACTAACCAAAAAAGAAGGAAAAAGGCAGTAATAAGCAATATCCAAAGCAAGCAAAAAGTTAATAACAAGACAACCCTATCTTCCTACCATTGCATAATGCAAACAAATTCCAACAAGAAGAATGAAAACGCCAGAGTGACCTCCGAACCAAGTAGCACTTCCTTAAACCGATCAAAAATTTTTCAATAAACGATAATAGAAGAACAAATAGCACACTATATGGTAGATTAAGAAACAAGTAAGAAGACCAACACTAAACCGCCATCATAGTAGCGCCCTAATCCTCGCAGACCCAACCAAACCCAAAACTCCTCAAACTTAAGGAACACAACAGAAACAACATTATTACACTTCGCGGCTCCTCAGCAGGATTCATTGAAGAAAAACCTTAAAAAGCGATTACGTACAAAAGTCCGCACGAATGGGATACGGATAACATTCAACAGTTAATCGAAACTTATTAAAGAGCAAAAAAAATTAACATTTACGGTTGAAGGAGAGATCAGCTGAGATAGATCTTAGAGCAAATCCTTCGCCCAGCTCCTTCAGATCATTAAGACCGAGGAGCGGCAGAAGAAGTAGCCTCCTCACGCCGGATATTCCTTCTGGATCTGTGATCGTCCTTTGACAGAATCGGCGGAAGAAATAATAGTGAATTTAAAATTAATATTACTTCTAGAAAATAATAAGTTGTCGTAAACATTTTTATTTAAATAATTATTAAATAATTTTAAACAGAAGTCGTTTATATCACGGATTACTTTTAAAAAATTGACAAATTTTATTAATTAGTCAATTAAAAATATTTAATTTAAAAAAATGATCAAAAATTGTGGCACCAGCACCAGCGTTTTATTCCTAGAAGAGCATAGAATATTTAATTTGAATTTATAAAAAATTAAAAATAGAAGACAATATGAACCAAATAAAATTAAATCGCTTATATTTAATTTCAATAAAATCATATTTTTTTTATTTAATAATTTATTTCTAAAATTTAAAAATCTTAAAATTATTTTACAATAATATAATATACCACTATAAAATTTCATAACTATAAAATAGTAAAAATATGACAAATAAAAAAATCAAAAGAATACCATATAACAATCAAAGGAATGCCATAACTTAAAAAATAAAAATAAAAATAATTTTTGGTAGAAAAAATAAGTAGCAAAATAAATAAATTAACAGCATAAAATTAAATAAATTATATCATAAAAACATCAAAATGTCATAATTAAACATATCACACAATTATGAAATATTATTATTTGATGGCATGGCGTCCGGATCGGCGTAGCGACTGAAGGGTGGCAAGTTGTAGTCACCGCTGGTGATGTTAAGGTTTGATCGGCAGTTACAGGTCCACTGAGAGGAGCCAAATTCGTTGTTATGCGAAGGTACCTGTCACCTTAAATATAATATTTTTTATGACACATTCACCATTAATAAATGAGCAAATTACACCCAAATCTTTTAATTTAACACTTAATAACCCACATATCTATATTTTTAAAATTATAATATCAGTCCTTAAATTTTAATAAATTATCAAATAAATTTTTTTATTATTATTAAAAAAAATTAAAATTATCATTTCACTCCTGCCCCTCTCTCTTTTCTTCTGATCCGCGCACTCGGGCAATCGACTGGCCACGCGGCCGCGGAGGGTTGCGCAATCGTCGGTGGACCCGCCGGCCTAGCACGTGCACGAGATCGAGAGGGGAGAGAGAGGCAGGGGTAAAATGGTAATTTTAAAAAAAATTAATAATAAAAAAATAACAAAGACCTATTTGATAATTTATTAAAACTCAATAACTCCGATGTTATAATTTTAAAAATGTGAACCTATGCGTTATTAAATATTAAACTCGGAGATATTGGTGTAATTTGCCCTTAATAAATTTATTTCTTATATTATAAATTACATAAAAATTATATTTTGTTATAATTATAATGTGTTTAATATAATATTTGTAATAATTTATAATATGTATAATGTAAGAGAAATATGTATAATATAATTTATTAAATAAAAATATATGATATATATTGATGCAAAAAATACACCACCACAGAGAAATGAGACGACAATTTTTACGTGAAAACCCGAGTGTCCCGGGGAAAAACCACGATGTCGTCCAGGTGATTTGAATCCACTAATCGAATCTCCTCTTACAAAGCTTGATCTTTAAATGTAGACCGAATGAGTACAAGAGGGATAGAGAGAGAGGGCAGCTCAGCCCGAGAAAGAAAGAGGAAGGAAAGGTCCTCAGAGAGAGCAATCCCCCCTTATTTATAGCTGGGAGAGGAGGGGACATAATAGGTTTAGTCTGTTACATCTGACACCTACTCCTGCAAAGGACGATTAGGGAGTGGGCTCCCATGCTGTCTTAAATGCTGAGTTGACACAGTAATACGGAGGGTACGATCTTGTGATGTCTCTTTGAGCTGTTGTTCGATAAGGGGCTATTGTTGAGCTGCTGTTCGACAAGAGGCTGCTATTGAGCTGTTGTTCGACAAGAGGCTGCTGTTGAGCAGCTGTTCGGCAAAGGGTGTTAGAGAAGGTTCTAATAATATATAAAATATTATAATTTACTATAAGATTTAAGTACTTTTTTTTGTTTATCTACTGCAGTTTGGGATTTCTCCATTCTAATAAAATTTTATTCAAATTCAAAATTAATGGAATCAAGGTTAAGGCTTTTCTTTCAGTTTTTGAATTTTCTAAAGTTTTAATTCCAATAGTTTCAAAATTTTTGATATATTCAAACTGAAATTTTAATCTTCTATTTTTTATCCGTTAATTGTTCAAGCTATTATGTTTAAAGCATGTTAATGTTTTTTAGAATTAGGAAAAACAATAACAATAAATTTATATATTAAAAATAAAACAACTTACCAGAATGTATATATAAAATGATATTATTTTTATGGGTAAAGTGCATATAGTTCACTTATATTACATAAATTTATGTTTCTAAATTTCTAATTTCTTGGCCTCAAGCTCAAATTGAATATATAAATTTTTGTAATGTTTGTTGTTAAATTTTCGATAAAAAGTGTACAGGGTTCTCTTCTCTCTTATCTTATCTCTCTTATTTCTCCATCGAATAATGAGGATGAGAATGAGGACACCAATGCAAGAGACTGTGATAGTTGTCATTCTATGTAAATTTTCCTCCAGATATCGAATAATTTTGGGAGGAGTGGGAGGGGCTACGTTTTATGAGATACCTTCCCTTCACCGACTAGGTCATCAAGAGAGAGATAGAGAAGAGGGATGCGTTCTTTACTAGCTCTCCTCACATTCCCGATGCTGATTGATATAAAGAATTATAATAATTTTATTAATTAAAAATATTAAAAACTTTCATCTCCTTTATTTTCTTAATGACCTATTTGAGAACGCTAATCCATCTCCGGATCATAGAAGTTAAAATTTTGAAGATATAAAGTTATGTTATACTACACTCTAATCTCAAATACTTATATGTAATTTATCCTTATTTTTATTAAAAATTATTTTAGAAATTAAAATATTTAGGAGTAATTAAATTAATCAGAACAACAATAACTTTTTTTTGTCATAAAACAGACCAACAATAAAATACAGAAATCAGTAAATATTTTTTTAAAAAAATATTATAAAAATCAATGAAAAAGAACATATATCTCACCTAATAAAAATCATCTATTATATTATGAGAAAAAAAATCAAATATACAATTAATATTATAATATACATAAGTAACACTCAAGAAAAAAGAATGTACAAAATATATTAGTAAACTTTAATATGATGTGACATTTACGATAATAAAAAATATGCATATGATATTAATTTTTTATTGTAGTATGATATTCATTTTTTATCGACAATCACAAAAAAATAATTCTTTGTTTGTTTATCTAATTTAACTTTAATAGAAGTTATAATTAAATTTATATATTACTTCATACATATTTTTTTTTTGAGAGCTTATATGCAGAAATTTTAGTGTAGAACTAATAATATTTTAAATTTTATATATTTTTCAAAATATAATTAATTTTATTTTAAATTACCTACAAATCGCATGAAATATTATCTTTTATTTTTATTAAAATAATTAGACAAATAAACAGTTCATATTAAATATTAACCATTAAATAAAATAATTATTTTTATGTTAATTTTAACTCTATTTTTTTTGAAAGGATTTTTTTTGGAAGGAAATTTTAACTATATTGATATTAGGAAAACTAATTCAATAGATTTTAATTTGACTCAGCTCGCAAATAACCAAATTGAATTAATTTGAGTTTGAGTTGAATTGAATATATGTTTAGCGTGAGGACCAAATCAGGACCAAAATGATACTAATTTAAAAAACAATAACAATAATAATAAATAAATTTTTTAAATTATTCTACATAAATTCTAATATAAAAAAAATATTATTTTGCTTCACATACTCAATAATTTTCAATAAAAATATATAATTTATTTCACATCCTAGATCAAAATATTCGAATCAAGTATTTTGGTCTAGGATGTAAAATAAAATTAATTTTTTATTGAAAATTATTGAGTATGTAAAATAAAATAATATTTTTTTATATTAAAATTTGTGTAGAATGATTAAAAAATTTTATTTATTATTATTATTATTATTTTTTAAATTATTATTATTTTGGACCTGATTTGGTCCTCGCGCAAATGGGGCGTAAAACTTTTAGTATTTGGCCTATCCACCAATGAACTTTATTAAATAAATATATAGGAAAACTGATATGAAAATTTTAAAAATTTAGTAACTAAAATAAAAATTATAAAGCTTTGGAATAAATAAGAAATACCCTTGCTTTACATCTAGATCTTAATTAGGAGGTATTTAGTTCAATATAATTTTAATATTATATCACATTATTTAAATATTTTAATATTTAAATATTATTTTAAAAAGATAATTTTTTTTTATAAATTTATTTATAAATATAATAAATTAAAATAATTATTTTTTTTAATTAAGTTTTATCACTTCGAAATAACAATGAATGAAATGTACTTTTACTTTAAGTTTAAACTCAAATCATATTTGATATAAATTTTAAGAATATAAATTAATTTTATTTATATGTTATATAAAGTTTAAAATAAAATTATATTTTTATTTTACAAACTTTTTCACTTTCTATGTAATTTTATTATTATTAGATGTGAAATGAAAAATATAACAATAGTACAAGATTGTAATATTTTAGCCGGTGTTAATAGGAATTATAATTTATACTCATAATTATTTAACTAAATGTAAAATAAAAACTGGGTATTATTTATCAAAAAAAAACTGGGTACTAATTTAACGTAACAATACCAGCTCCAGGAAATTTTTTTTTGCGTTCGGACATCCAAAAGTTCAGGGTCCCAATAAACGCCTATCATGTCGGCGGGCAATGAGCCCCACCCAGATGTAGTAGGCCTTAATCGAGCGCTTGAACGTTTAGGATATTGGTACTGCTTCTGGGGATCTATGACAGTTGGGGCATGCGGACCCTTGATTTGTGTGTCTTGGAAAGAAGACTTTGTACGGGGAACGGCGCGATCGGGCCAAGCTGATTGTGACAGACACTACTTTGTAACATCGTCATCAACGTTACCAGGGGTGATCCTGGCTCGTCGTGGACGAGGCTCGATTGATCCTCGTGTCCGAGGTTTGACCGAGGTCAGAAACCTGTGAGAACAGATAAATAAATTAGAAAATAAATAAAGGCCAAATGCCAGGTAGGCGCCACGTGTACGGCAAGGATGCAGCGCTGGAACCACGTGTTAACACTCTCAAAATTTGAGTTTGCAACAATATTATAAAACATAGGTCAATAAGGGCTTTTAAAATCCGAATAACTAATCCACAAATGCATTTTCACAATAATAATTGTTTACAAATAAAAAATTCCTGTTGATGAATTCAAACAAAAATGAAATCCAAGCTCAAACCAATTGGAGACAAGGGCATCAATAATGCTAAGGGGGTTTACATATATAACACTTAAAATTATCATATTTACATATTAAATAACAAAATCTCAGTATTATTCTTTTTTATAAGAAACTATAAAGATTGTTCTCTTTTCTATTTGTAAGAGAGATAAATATATACTGAAATTAGATGTTAAATATGTAAATATAATGTGTTTTAAGTATTATGTATGTAATTAACCTAATATAACTAAATTAGGAAGGCTTAATATCTAAAATTTAGATAGGAAAAAAGTTTGATAAGTTGAGGGAATAGGTTATTGGACCCCATGTGCTCCTTTGTCTAAGTAGTTCATGGATGTCCCTCACAATATTGAACACTGCATTAGGTTGTGATAGTCTAAGTGCATTCTGGGATAATATCTTTAGCTCTTCTCTCTCAGGGCCAAACCACCTAGCCACCAGATTGGCAGCCTCCTCTGGGCTTCTAGAAAACACACCGGCACCGTTTTCAACGACGTATGGGACATTGCCGACTTCCTGCGTCAAGAAAAACTACTTGGTTTAAAATCAAAATAAATTTTCTAGAAACTAGACGAACAATCACCAAATATGATGAATGAATTGAGAATCAAAGAAGTATTTGAAAAGAGTTTGTGAACGGTTGAGACGATATTATTAAAAGGGCATTTAGTTTAATATTTTCTTGATACTATATGTCATGTTATTTAGAGAAAATAATTGTTTAGTTTGATGATATCTTTAGATAATCTTTTAAAAAATTGTAAAATTATTATTCAAAAGATAATATTAGATATCATGACATCTAAATGACATGATCAAGATAATATTAAACTAAACACTCATAAGTAAATTGACAATAAGTCTCTGAGATTTTTGCTCATTTCCCGTATAAGTCCAATCTTTTTGAGGCATTTCAAGTTAGGCCTCTAATTTGTTCACCCATTTTATGCAATTCCTTTTTATGAATTTGTCAATTATTCTAAATCTAAACACCAAATGTTTTTCCTGAAATTCGGCCCTAGCCTATATATTATTAAAAAAAGAATAAAAATACATCAAATACAAAAAGTTTTCATATTATCTCTAAAAAGATTGAGCAAAAATCTTGTGAGGACGTACCCCTTTCCCACACAATATCATTATCAATAACAAAGGATGCAACAAATTTTCTTTTCAACCTCCTCCAAGTCCCCACTCTCTTCTCTCCTTTATTGTAGAAATGTAGTCCATCCATACTTATAAAAGGAAGGGTGGTGGAGAGAGAGGAGCTTTTTGGTCAATTACTTAAGAAATTATCTTAATATTATGTCATATTACATCTAAATATCAACTTTTTGATAACAATTCCATAATATTTTAGAAGATTATATATGTATGTCATCAAACCAAATGCCATTTTAGTTTAAACCAGCAGATTAGAACCAACTTGAAACAAATGTGAATATTCATGAACCTACATGAAATAAAAATGATGGGAAATACATGCATCAAACAATAACAAACATGAACACAAGTCAAAGAGACATAAAAGTCAATCAAAACCTTAATAACTTCAACATAATTTAGCATATTTGTTGAACAATCATACAAGTACTAGATCATAGTTCTGGTTAGACTATTTAGTCAATATGAGTTTGACAGTTCAATTAGCAAGTACTGTGAATGTGTAAATTAGCAAGTACCTGCCCAGGGATGAAATCATTGAGGATAATAGGAAGTCCCCTTATAAGAGCCTCAGAGATTGTACCTGGCCCAGCCTGAAGACAATATTATCCATGCTTTAGGACTTCATTGAAAGACAAGATGGAGTATGCAACAATCAATGAACCCTCTAGATATAAATCAAGTCTTTAATAAAGTACATACACACACACACACGTATGTGTATAACTCGTATTAATACCTTCGTTATAATGCAATCGCAAGCTCCCATCCATTTCTCCATTTGTGTAACAAATCCTCTGACCTGTAATCCAACAAAAGCACTTTCAAACATTCCCGGATGTCGAACTCAGATTCTGTGGCTAACCTTCTAGTTCATTAGTATTCAACCTTTACAGGAACCTTCCATTGAATGGACTGCAATGAAGAATGCAGCATTTTATTACGACCACAAATAACTACCACTTGTCCAATCGGCTTCTCGAGGACCCTGTCATAAAGAGCATTGCCGAGAGTTTCTGCTGTTTCCTTCACTGGACCCATTCCTTCGCCTCCCCCCATCAGTAGAACTGCTGGAAGGTATGGGTCCATCTCTAGCTCTCGTCTTAAATCATCCTTTGTTCATCAAAGGAAAAAAGAAGTCAGTATCAAATAACTCACTTCTTTTAAGGTCTGTTTGGTAAAAATAATCAATTTGGTCATATCACAAAATTAGTGAGCTTGCTTTAAAAAATATAAATGATGATAAATAAAGTTAATTATATTAAAAATTATATAGATGTGAAAGAAAATTGAATGCTGTATTAAAAAATGACGTTAAAAATAAAATAAAGTAGAATTTTTTTTTGATAAATAAATAAAGTAGATTTTTTATATTAAAAATTGTGCAACATGTTATAAAAATTTAATTATTATTATTTATTTTTTATAATAAAGTAATCATTTTGGTCATCCTACGTGATCAAAATGGTGTAGAGACTAACCATGCTTTTAATGTCAAATTCTCTTGAATGAATATTGCTAGGCATATATAAATCGACTCAATTTACTCATAACTCCAACTAAACTCCGCAAAATGAAGTAATTTTACACAAACGTTAACACATGCAGTTTATATATATTCATGCATGTATGAAAGTATATGTAAGAAATACTTGACGTGCACAAGCCATAAGCTACATGTGACAGAAATCAAAGCATATATGTAAGAATGTGTGTATATATACACATATGCATGTGTATACACGTACACAAACAAAAATCTGCAGATAATTATTAATGCTATAAATAATATACATAATATGCGCAATGCATGCTTAGTTCAAAATTAAAGACTAATAGCACAGTTCAAATTGACTAGAAATTGATTAATTTGCAATTGTATCAGATCAAACTTGATTCTCCTCAATGCCAACCGCACTCTAGTTTACTACCAGATTAAATCTGAAGGATGGGGTTATGAACCTCGTTTAACACTGCACGACAGAAGGATGGCCTGATAGGCAAACCAAATACTCTGATTTGAGAAGGTTTGAGACCATCAAGGAGAGCCCTGTCGGCCACCTCCTTAGAAGCACAATAGCATCTAGTCACACCAGTATGAAACCTGGAAACATCACGTTGAATTTTAGTTATCAAAAGCTAGTGACTTGTGAAAGGGAAAAAAAAAAATCAATTTTCTAGTTTACCATGTTCGATGGCAAGTGTTTAGGTCAGTGATGACAGTGAGAAAGAGAACCCCTTTCTGAAGGCACTGCCTTTTGAGCACCCACAAAGGAATATGCTGCATAAGTGGATGTACGCTTATTATGATATCTGGCTTGTATTTCCTGAGACCAGACTCCACCTCTCTTCAAAGGCAAACAAAGAACTAGTTGAAGGAATAGTCACAGTAGTTTGATCAACCATATTAACTCAAATTTATATAACTTTTCTTGATTCGAATGAAATTTTTACATAATTGAATGTGTTCAGTTAAAAATCATTAAAAAGGGAAAACAGAACCATCAAAATGCTATTGTTAACATGTGGTTCCAGCACTGCATCTCTGCCGTACACGTGGCGCCTAGCTGGCATTTAGCTTTTATTTACTTACTAATCCATCTATTTGTTCTCACAGGTTTCTGACCCCGGTCAAACCTCGGACACGAGGGTTCAATCAAACCTCGGACACGAGGGATCAAGCAAGCCTCGTCCACGACGAGCCAGAACCATCCCTAATAATGTCGATGACGATGTTACAAAGCGGTGCCTGTCACAATCATATCAGCTTGGCCTGACCGGGCCGTTCCCCTTACAAGGCCTTCTTTCCAAGACACGTAAATCAAAGGTCCGCATGCCACAGCTGTCACGAATCCCCAGAAGCAGTACCAATATTAAAAGTTAGCATCCTCCTTTTGCGGCTTTTGGTCCCTCCGGCGGCCGACAAGCGGCGCGAGCTCAGAGCTTGTTCACCTCCTTTCCCCCGGAAAACCAGGACAGAGCTATGCAATCCATCGCCTACAAATACCTCTGAACAGCCTTCAAGCGGGGGATCCGGCATCGAGCATCCAGGATCAACAGATCAGAAGAGGAGGACTCACCCCAGGAAGAGTAGAATCCCTCCTCTATCACCTCTTGTAAAGCAGGAGCTTGAGAACAAGAAAAGCTCTCTCTTTCTCCTTCTTTCTCTCTCTCTCTCTCTTGTAAGCTCTTTGTATTAGCCTTTACGGCTACTTTTTTTCATTAATGAAACTCCTTCACTGATCGCTCGGTGGACGTAGGGGATTCCCTTCCTGAACCACCTTAAATTGTTGTGTGCTCTTCTGGATGCCCCGAACTCTCTCTCTCTTAAGCCTCAACCATTAGGCTTATTCCTCTGCGCGTCGCCGTCTCTCAGGACTCTCTCTCTTTTTTTGATGTTTCTTGGGATCCCCCACATCCTACGTCAACATCTATGCAAACGGTTGCTTATGCTTTTGCAATATTCTCTTGATCGTATTGTGAAATATCATAAAGAGTTGCCAAGTCCCATCCTCTTCGAAAAAATCAAAATAACAAAGAATGAAAAGAACCAGTTCAGAACAACTTTCTCTCACAACTGTGCTATACAACACAATCATTTTCACTGGACAACAATTATTCTGTATAACGCAATCATAGTGCAATTATAAAAATAATTCCATGTAAAAGTACGTTGTGAAAAAAATGAACATTCCAAACAGGACCACAGTTAGAGGAAGGAGAAGAAGGTATACTTGGCGTAGAAGGCCGCCAATCCTGCAAGATAAACCGAGTGGATCCAGCGAGGAGAAGTTCCATGGAAGGCCACCTTCCACAGCTGGCTATGTCTCAACATAAACTTGTAGGACCTCTCCATATCATTCAATGGCCACCCTGCATGCTCCTTGCACAGGTCCTTCACAAAGACCTGATAACAGATAATTCATATGTAGGGAAGTATGAAAATCCTGCATCAACTCATAAATCTGAACAAGCAAAGCAAGAACGGAAAATTCGATCCATAATCTCAGCGAGTTTAAACGAAAAGAAGTATGCGAATCCAACTAAAGCACAAAGCGCCGTCCACTTGAGTAAACCCATAATTAGTTACGCCGCGACAAAGTGAGCAAAATCGCACTTTAACTTATACGCCGACCGACTGGAACGAAAAGAAAGAGGAACAAATTAAACCTAATAAATATAAATCCCAGCAATGGTTTACAGAATCCACAAAGAACAAAATGACATGAACAGTAGAAACTAGCTAGGTAAAGACCAAGGAAGTGACCCTAACTCTGTACTCGTCGCCGAACTCCAGCCGGAAGGCGTCGCTGATAGCTTCTGCGGAGGCGCGGTGGCCGCCGCCAGTATCGCTCATAAGGATGAGCACATTCTTGGGCCGATCGGCTCCGATCTGCACCATCTCCACAGTGCTCTCCTCGTCCTCCTCCAGCAATTCCTCCAACCCATCAACACTTCCCTCCGCAGCCCCGCCGGCGGTGAGCGAGCACCACCTAGGCCACCGTCGTGGCTGGCGACCACTGTAGGCCAGCAACACTGCCTCCCGAAGCGACCTCCTCTGCGCCACCACCGCCACCACCATCTCCGGCTAACTCGGAGAAGAGCTTAGACAGAAAAGCGAGCGAGAGAAAGGAGCTCGATATATAGTACTGGCGAAGGGAAAATGAGAGAGATATATTTATATCGCTCTTAACTTGAATATCATGAAAAACATCGAATTTTAGATTGAGTTAAATTGTACTTAATTTAAATAAATAAATAAATTATTTTTTAATAATTTAATATTTAAATTAATATAAAATTAAATCAATCTTACTCAAAATAAAATTAACTAAAAAATAAAAATATCATTTATACATATATTTATATATATATATATAATCTAATAAATGTGTATATTAAAATTTTGTTTATAATTTTTGCACAAATTATATTATAAGTTAATGTTTTATTTTAATCTAAATAAATACATTTGTACTTACGTAAAAATTAAAATTAAAATTGACTTTAATTTAAATTAGTTAAGTTTAACTCAAATATTAAATAAAATTCTTCTCATTTACATTTTGAAGCAAATTTAAATCAAATAAAAAATTTAGAAATTGGATTGGCTCGCACTCAGAATTATAAACAGCCTTGGCGGATTATATGAATGAGATTCGCGGAATCATGCGAGAATTATTTTTGTGCGGAAGCTCTGCGCTCCGCAGAGAATCGTTAGATTCGCATCCGGCAGTAGAATCTTCTCAAAAAATATTCGCTGCCGCCTCAAGAAAACCCGGGAATTCTGTTCCGGTGCTCCGCGGGAACACTCAAATTAAGGTGGGCAAGCGCGCTGGCTTCGTGCGATCGTGTCCAATTTTAGCTGTAATCAACTCAAAATTTGAATGTTTATATTTCCATTTTAAGCAAAAAATTAAATTAAATCAGGCCCACTTATATTCTAATATATATTTATATGTATTTACTCCACAAATTTATAATATATTTTAAATTTAATACTTTATATTCTAAATTATCAAAAATAAATATTTTAAAAATTATTATTACATGTTAAGGTAATTAAAATAAATTTTAAATTTTGAAATACAAAACACCAAAAAGTTCATTTTTTAAATTTATTTTTTATATTATATGTGAATTTATACTTAAATATTTGTATATTAATTATTTCAAAACAAATTCTGTGTACTAACTGTCATAATATATGTTAAAACAGGAAACAATCAAAGAGTTTTTTACGTGAAAAACCGACTGGCGGAAAAACCACGGCTCCTTTTCGAGGAGGCTTGAAAATGTCACTAGAAATGCCTTTCTTTGGGTTACAGAGTATTCAAAGGATTTTTTGGATCTCAGCCCCTTTGAAGGCTGTGTACAGGAAGTATATATACCGTGGGCCTGTTACGTCTAGTCACTCTCAGCCGAATAATCTACAGCCCTAGTGACAGCTCAATTAATGCCTGCGGATGGCTAGTATGTGACTCCTGCTGTACGACGTGTCAGCGGTTACGGTCCGTCGGCGGGAAAACCGCATCTTCCCTCAGAGCAGTACGATTCCCAACGGTCAGATGTCACGTCGGGTCTCTGTTCTTCGGGATGCTACCTTTTCGACGTCTGCTGTTCGGGCTGATACCTTTCTTGTTCGACTCGGAGGCCTTGCCTTCGTGGACTCTGTGACTTTCCACGTGGACGGTCCTGATGAGGAAGCGTGGATCCAATTGCAACATGTCCCCCCGATAGTCGTGAGATGCATTGATGCGCGTGCCCGGTTGCCACGTGTACCAGAGTGGCCTATAAATATTTGTGAAACGCCGGTTGGGTCCTATGTTTGATCAGAGGAGGAACTGGTGTGATGGATCTTTTCTCAGGAATAGCTGATAGCCTTGAAGGTGGTAGGCCGGACCAAGCCGACACAAGGCGCCCGTCCGTTCGGGAAGAGGCGTCGAAGAAGCCGAGGATCCGCCTTTCCAGCACGGGGGAAGGCGTACGCATGACGTCCAGGTCCTCAGTGAATGATGCACGAGCAGCTCCTTCGGTGTGAGGCGCAATCATGGTGGCTGATGACGAAGCGCAGCCGATTAAGGAAGGTGCGGGGAATCTGCCCTTTGCGCCGTCTCTGGGGGTTCGGGAGGCGCCTTCGTTGGGGCAGGGCAATGTGGCCCCTGTGACTTCCTCTTCGGGCCCATCTAGCAGTCCGGGGCCTTCGTCAAGTCAGAGAGGCCCCGGGTCTGTCAGTTCGACCGCGCAGTATTTTGCGCGAAACGTCTGTTCTCATCTTGACAAGATCAAGGAGTATGTAGCGAGCAGGGATCAGGCAACAGCCCTCGAACAGAAAGCAGCGATCTTTGAGCAGAAGATGGAGGAAATTCTCTCTCTTCTTCGGAGACTGGAACCGTCTGAGGCGAAGAAGACGATCGCTGACTTGGAGTCGAAATGCGTTCGCCTTGAGGGCAACCTGGAGATGGTGACCGCCCAAGTTGAGGAGTTGATGAGGGAGAGGGGGACGCTGATGTCCCGAGTCGAAGAACTGGAGGAAGAGAACCGCCGTCGAAGAGAGTTTGCCTGAGCTGTTCGAGGTCTGCTTGCAGAGTCGGAGCTTTCTTCATAGACCTCTTGTATATTTTATTATCATTATTTTTTTTTTTGACTATGTAAAAGTTTATTCAAATGGAATGTTCGTGGTATGCGCCTTGTATTTTGTAATTTTCCGTGATGTGATTGTCTTGGGAAAAACAAGGTGAAGTTCGCGCCAAAATATACGTTTTGAAATTTTGGGCGGCCAAGTGTCAGTCCTCGGGGATCGAAACTGTCGGTTCTAGGCTTATATATATGGGAAAAAATGAGGGGTCAAGGACCGACTTTCTATTTGCCTCTTTCGCTCGTTGCCCCTTTTTAAGAAGAAAAAATGGTTAAGAAGTCGCGCAGCAGAGCGAAGGACATGTGGGCTGATTACCACGCTCTTCGGGGTGAGCTATGTATCTTCCCGCCGCATATTTTCGAGAAGGAGGTGCTGCAAGTATGGGGGGTGGACCCGGACGTAGATTTGGAGTATCCGTCAGAGATGGGAAACTTTACGACTCCGCCGGAAGGGAAGGTGGTAGTGTGCCTCCACCACCTGCGTGGAGGGCTGTTCCTTCCTTTCCAGCCTGAGTTCGTAAATATTTTTAATTACTTCGGCGTCGTTCCCATGCAGCTCCCGCCGAACGCCGTCACCATGATTTACTGCCTTGCCAAGGAGTTGCGGCATCGGCAGATTCCTTAGGATGTCGAGATCTTCAAGGCGGTTTTTCGGTGGGAGGTGAATCCTCGGCTGCACGGGTGTTTCGTTCTGAAGGGTAGGTATTGTCAGGTTTTCAAGGTGAGGGATACCGGGTTTGCAGATTGGTACAAGCGATTTTTCTTTGTCGAACTTCGGTGAGGCGAGGTTCCTAGGAGAGGGGATCGGTTTTGAGGATCCTCGCTTTCGTGAGGTGGATGAGATCCGAAAATGTGTGCATGATGCCGAAGACTACCTTCGTGACCTTGAGGTTGACGTGCGGGAATATACGGCTGAGTCCTGGCAGCTTTGTGCACTTTTCTTTTCTTTTCGGTGAGGATGCTAATTCTGTCTTTCGATTCGTATTTCAGGTCAATCGGAGCTTGAGCTGGGGTGGTTCCGACTTCGGCAGATAGGGAACAAACGGGTTCCCCACGATCGTCCGGGGCCTTCTCGTCTTCCGGCGAAGAGGAGGCGCACCACACCTGTAGCTCCGGGTGAAGGGAGCTCGGCAGCGCCTCGATCTTTCGAAGAGGGAGAGGATGACCTGGCGTATATCGATGAGATTCAGGTCAGCGATGATCCCGAAGATCTGCCGGGGAGACATCAAGGCGAGGTAGGGTCAGATGCTGAAGCGTCGGATGCTGCCGGCCAAAGTGTTGAAGAGCCTAAGGGGGGTGTTCGGAGAGGACCCCCTCGAACTGTCCCCGAAGGGAGATCGGACTCGGTAACCAGGTTGGGTGCCAGGGCTGCCGACCTGGTGGAGCAGCTTACTAGGGAGGCTATGGCGCAGGAGAGGAGGGCGAAAGAGAATGAGCTTCGGTACCTGGAGTCGGAACGTCAGCGTCTTCTGGATGAGAAACGTCTCCATTCGGCGATGCGGGGCCTGGAGGAGTCCAACCGTCGTGAGGCCGAACTTTAGAAACTTCTGGAAGGGGCGCTTAATGAGTCTGAGCGAAATCGTGATCAGGGGGTCTTCGAATTCCGTCGGTCCCTTGAATTTAAGGCATTCATAAAAGGAGCGTTAGAGAACTCGGTGGATATGTTCGGTTCTGCTCTCCTTGATCGGGGGCTGGTTAGCCGTGGGGATCTCGACGGGTTGGATATGAATGAATGTATTCTCTCCAGGAGTCGTTCGTATCATTGTACCTTTTTCGATATGTCTGCTGAGAAGATGGAGCAGATGTTCTCCTTCGTTTCAAATATGAAGGCGGTCATCCCTCCTTCTGAGGCCGGAATGGCGGGAGGTGCCGAAGGAGTTCCGGTTCCGGAGGAAGGCCCAGCTTCAGAAGGGACTTCGGGAGGACCCTTAGTCGTTTCTCCACTCCGTTCGCGGGATCCACTGCAGGACGTGCCGCGAACCCCTGGTGCTGATCTGGTGATAGATTCTGACCCGGAGGATTTCGAGGAGTAGTGAGCCTTGTAATAATTTTTTTTGTAAAACTTTTGTAATGCAAAGTTTTTGTAATGGAAAAGTTTATTTTTGCACAAGTTTTATTTTAACCTTGTTTGGTTTGATCGGTTGTGATTTCGAGAAGGGGAGTGCCCTTGACTGCCAGTCGCGTTTGGCGCTAAGTTGAGATTTTAGGCCAGGGACTTCGAGAAGGGGAGTGCCCTTGACTGCCAGTCGCGCTTGGCGCTAAGTTGAGATTTTAGGCCAGAGACTTCGAGAAGGGGAGTGCCCTTGACTGCCAGTCGCGCTTGGCGCTAAGTTGGGATTTTAGGCCAGGGACTTCGAGAAGGGGAGTGCCCTTGACTGCGAGTCGCGCTTGGCACTAAGTTGGGATTTTAAGCCAGGGACTTCGAGAAGGGGAGTGCCCTTGACTGCGAGTCGCATTTGGCGCTAAGTTGGGATTTTAGGCCAGGGACTTCGAGAAGGGGAGTGCCCTTGACTGCCAGTCGCGCTTGGCGCTAAGTTGGGATTTTAGGCCAGGAACTTCGAGAAGGGGAGTGTAGTATTCATGAAATGCTGGTACAGGAATTTTATGAGAAAAACTTCCTGATGTCGTTGCCGCTCCAAGTCCTTGGCAGGAGAGCCCTATCATGTCTTGATAGTTTGTAAGTGTTGGGACCGAGCACTTTGTGGATGACGAAAGTGCCTTCCCAATTGGAGCTGAGTTTTCCTGATGTCATGTCTCGGCCAGCGTTGTTTTTTAACTTTAAGACCAGGTCTCCTTGTTGGAATGGTCTCCTGTGAACGTATTTGTTGTAGTACTTTTCGATCCTTCGCTTGTGTTCCGCTTGTCGAAAAGCTGCCAATTCTCTGTCTTCTTCGAGGAGGTCGAGTTTGAATCTCCTTGCGCTCTCGTTCTGTTTTTGCCAATCAAGGAGAGCAGGTGGGTTGAAAGTACTGGCATTTTCGACTCGGGGAGAGTAGACTTCTAATTCGACTGGGATGAGAGCTTCTCCCCCGAAAATAAGTGAAAAAGGCGTTTGACCCGTTGCTACTGTCGGCGTGCAGTTGAGCCCCCAGATGGCTGCCGGGAGGTCTGCTACTCATGATGAGCTAATCTTGTCAATTCGCTTTCTCAGGGTGTTGAGGAAGTTTTTGTTCGACGCCTCTGCCCGGCCGTTCGACTGCGGGTGTCTGACTGATGCGAAACTCAGGTTGATACCATTTTTAGAGCACAGATTACGAACGGCCCGGCTGGTAAAGGCGGTTCCATTGTCGCAGATCAGGGAGAGGGGGACGCCGAACCTGCATACGAGCTGTGTCCATATGAAGTTTTTGACCCCTGTGCCTGTTGGTTGGGCCATTGCCTTTGCTTTGACCCATTTCGAAAAATAATCCATCGCTAGCAGTACATGACGTAGGTTCTTTCCAGATTTTAGGAATGGTCCCAAGAAGTCAAGGCCCCACATCGAAAACGGCCAAGAACTGGTTATTGGGTGTAGTTGAGCTGCTGGTTGTCTAGGTATTTTCGAGTATATCTGACACTGGGGGCATCTCTGGCTGAATTCTTTGGCGTCCTTCTGGAGGGATGGCCAGTAGTATCCTTGGCGAAGGATTTGTAGGGCGAGGTTTCGTCCTGCGGCATGGGTTCCACAGTCTCTGGAGTGGATCTGCTCAAGTATGATTTTCGAGTCTTCCTCGCGGATGCATTTGGCCAGGGCGAGCGAGTAGCATCTCCTAAACAGTTGTCCCTAGGAGATGACGTATCTGGCAGCTTTCACCCGGAGCCTGCGAGCCTTATTCATGTTGTCTGGGAGCTCGCCCGTCTGGAGGTAGTGTCGGATGTCATCCATCCAGCCTTCAGGGTTGGATTCGACGTCGAAGATTTGTGGATTTTCGAAGGCTGGAAACAGGATATCTAGTGCGTTATCGCTCTCTTCCGTGGCGAGTTCGTCTGCCAGCGAATTCATCTCACGGGGGATATGAAATAGGGAAACCTGACCGAACTGCTGGAGGAGAGTTTTGGCGAGTTGAAAATACCTCTTGAGCACTTTGTCCTTTGTCTGATAGGATCCTGTTAGCTGATTCACCATTAGCTTGGAGTCGCTGTAGACATCGAGTTGTCGTGCTCTGAGTCCCTTGGCAAATTTGAGTCCAGCGATGAGGGCCTCATATTCGGCCTGATTGTTTGTGACGGGAAAATGTATCTTCCCTGACCTTTGAAGTCGAATTCCCCAAGGACTGGTGAGGACGATGCCGACCACTTGGATGCGCTCGCCGGAGGCTTTGTCTACATGGAGGGTCCATAGTTGTGGCTTCTTCCGGGGTTCGGGTTGTTCGGCTGTTGTGAGTTCGGCGACGATGACTCTTCGTGGCTGTTCGTGGGAGAAAGTCGATATCGAACTCAGAGAGCTCTACTGCCCACTTTTGCAACCTTTCGGAGATTTTGGGAGAGTGGAGTATTCTTCGAAGGGGTTGATCCGTCATCACTTTGATGGGGTGAGCTTGAAAGTAGTGGCGTAGTCTGCGGGCAGCAGAGATTAGCGCGAAAGAGAGTTTTTCGAGGGGAGGGTACCTCACTTCGGCGCCATGGAGGATGTGGTTGATGTAGTGGATCGGGTGCTGTCGGGCGGTCTCTTCTCGAACAAGTACTGCCGACACTGAATTGTCGGTAGCGCTGAGGTAGAGGAAGAGATCTTCGTCTTTGACTGGGGCGGAGAGCAGCGGTGGTGACAGCAGGTATTCTTTCAAAGATTGGAAAGCTTTCGTACAATCCTCGTTCCATGCCTGATTTTCTCCTCGAAGAATTTTGAAGAAGGGGAGGCAGTGTTCGCCAGATTTTGAAATGAATCTGCTGAGTGTCGTGACCCTTCCGTTTAGCTTTTGTATGTCCTGGACTGTTTGGGGTGGCTTCATCTCTTGTATGGCTTGAATTTTCTCAGGGTTCGCCTCAATGCCTCTAGCCGACACCATATGCCCTAGGAATTTGCCGTATGACGAACCGAAGATGCTCTTGAGGGGGTTGAGCTTGATGTTGTATGTTCGACAAGTGTCGAACGTTTCACGGAGGTCTTCGAGGTGTTGTTTCACACACACGCTTTTAATCAGCACGTTGTCGACATATGCTTCCACGTTTCGCCCCCTCTGATTTTTGAACACAGTGTCAATCATGCGCCGATAGGTCGCACCTGCATTCTTCAAACCGAAAGGCATCACTTTGTAGCAGAAGGTTCCCTGGTTGGTGATAAACGAGGTGTGCTCTTCGTCGTCTTCGGTTATTCGGATCTGGTGGTAGCCTTAGAAGGCGTCGACGAAACTCATCACTGAGTACCCTGTCGAAGAATCGATGAGCCTATCTATTTTCGGCAAGGGATAGAAATCTTTTGGACAAGCTTTATTCAAGTCCGTGAAGTCTACGCACATGTGCCACTTTCCGGAATTCTTTTTTACCACCACCATGTTTGCAAGCCATGATGGGTAGGTGATTTCTCTAATGAATCCTGCGGCCAAGAGTTTTTCGACTTCTTCTCGAATCGCACGTTATTTTTCGCCACCGAAACTCCTCTTCTTCTGTCTGACGGGGGCTACTCCTGGTTTGAGGCTTAGCCGATGTTCGGCTACGGCTCTATCTATCCCTGGCATGTCGCTAGGTTTCCAGGCAAACACATCGAAATACTCAGAAAGTAGGGCCGCCAGGGCGGGCTTTTCATTATCAGGAAAGTTTTTAGAGATGAGTACAGTTTTTCCGTCGGCGACGGTTACATGGTCATTCTGTTTGACCGGTGGCAAGGCGTGATCTCTGGGGTCCATGTAGTCTATGTGGAGACGCGCGTTTATCTCAAAACACTTGCTAGCGCCGGCCCTGTCCCCCCTGATGGTCGCGACGCCGAATGGCGTGGGGAACTTTACACACAGATGATACGTAGACGCAACCATCTGGAATGCCGCGATAGCTGCCGGTGTCGACCAAAGTTCATGATAATGAAGTCGGAGGGAGTGTTCATGATAATGAAGTCGATCTCCTTCTCCATTCTTCTGGGACCCTCTTTGAGGGCGACGCGCAGTTGGTGTATCCTGCGGGTCGGTAGATGTCGCCGGAGAAGCTGGAGATCGTCATGGATGGGGGAAGAGATTTGCAGGGACCGACGGCCATCTCGTTGAAGGCGCAGAGGTACAGTATGTCGACCAAGCTGCCGGTGTCGACCAAAGTTCGATGGACATCGCAGGCTCCGATCTCGGAGATGATCACGATGGGGTCATCGCGATTTATCCCTCCTCTGGGAAGGTCTCCTGCGGTGAAGATGATATCAGGCAAAAGAGGGGGGAGTTTGACTGTGCATACCTCCTGGTGTCTCCGAGTCCTGAGACCGCTGTGGTAACCGAAGATAGAGAGAACGGCCTTCTTGCCGTCGGCTTTCGATGCGGCTGGAGTCGAAGAGGGGGCCCCTCTGGGATCGTCGCTCGGAAAGAGCGGTCGTGCCGCTTTCAGCAGGGGCCCTTCGATCCTCTTGTACCCGGTGAGGTAGCCGTTCTCGATGTACTCGTTGACGAGTGCCCGAACAGAGCGGCACTCGAAGAGGAGATGGCCGTAACGTTGGTGGAACTTGCAGAACTTTGTGGGATCCTCATCGGGTTGTGGTGGCTGGCATTCGCTGCGGTTTTTGATGAAACCTTTATCGCTGAGGATCAAAAATATTTCTTCTATAATGTAGACCGGAGTGGCGGGACATGGGGACTCGCCTTCGAACTTGCGCTTCCCTTGGGAGGGTGAGTAGTTCCGGTCTCGAAAGCTTCTCCTGAGAGTGTTCGAGTCCGTCTTGGGGGCCTCGCCTTTCTTGGTCTGGGGCGAGGCGACCTCCTGCTTGGCTTTCGCCTTAAGAGCCTTCGCATCTTCCAGATGGATGCGTTTTTCGGCGCGGGCCCTTGCCTCCATGAGAGTTTTCGGCATGTTGTCGACGAAAGAGTTGTACAACTCCCCGGGAAGAATGCTGTGGATGAAGATCATGGTCGATCTATCGTCCGTGGTGTCCTTCGTCTCAGCATTCATCTTTGAGAACCGGTCTACATAGTTGCGGAGCGATTCGTCTGGAGCCTGCCGTATCTGCCACAGCTCGTGGATTGTTCGGGATGTCATCTTCGACGTTCCGAACCTAGTACGGAACTGTTCGGAGAATTGCAGGAAGCTCTGGATGGAGCCTTGAGGTACTTCGTCGAGCCGGTCCAGAGCCAGGCCCGTCAGTGTGTTCCTGAATAGATGACATTTGTAGGCGTCTGAGACAGGGTCGCTGGTTGCGAGGGCGTTCTCGAAACGCTTGACATGTTGGGCCGGGTCGGTGAGGCCGTTGTAGTCGGAGACTCGGGGGGCCTTGTAGGCGCGTGGCGCCGGTGCCGCCATTATGGCGGGCGAGAAAATTGTATCCACCGGGGGAGCCGGGGGGTACACCTCGGGCCGGCTTTTGGCGGTAGCGTGGGTGCTAGTTTCCTCGGTTGGCAGTTCGACGCGTTCCGCGCCTGGTTGTTGGAGCGGGCCTTCGATGGGCAGAGCAAGAGGGAGGGGTCTCTGCTACTGAAGGAGGGCTGGTAGGTTAGCGAGGAAAATGTTCATGGTTTGGGTGAGGGTGGCAACCGTGTTTGTCAGTGTTTGGAGCTGTCGGTCGTCCCTCGTTGCATCGTCCTGGGGTGGGCGTGTCGCCTGTTGTTCCCCAAGTGGTGGAGGAGCGTTTTCGTCGTGGACGTGCTCCATGGGTGTAGGGATCAAGTTTTATCCTGCGTGAGGGCACCAAATTGTTAAAACGGGAAACAATCAAAGAGTTTTTTACGTGAAAAACCGACTGGCGGAAAAACCACGGCTCCTTTTCGAGGAGGCTTGAAAATGTCACTAGAAATGCCTTTCTTTGGGTTACAGAGTATTCAAAGGATTTTTTGGATCTCAGCCCCTTTGAAGGCTGTGTACAGGAAGTATATATACCGTGGGCCTGTTACGTCTAGTCACTCTCAGCCGAATAATCTACAGCCCTAGTGACAGCTCAATTAATGCCTGCGGACGGCTAGTATGTGACTCCTGCTGTACGACGTGTCAGCGGTTACGGTCCGTCGGCGGGAAAACCGCATCTTCCCTCAGAGCAGTAAGATTCCCAACGGTCAGATGTCACGTCGGGTCTCTGTTCTTCGGGATGCTACCTTTTCGACGTCTGCTGTTCGGGTTGATACCTTTCTTGTTCGACTCGGAGGCCTTGCCTTCGTGGACTCTGTGACTTTCCACGTGGACGGTCCTGATGAGGAAGCGTGGATCCAATTGCAACAATATATTTATAAAAATAAATTCCTTTTAAATGCTTTGAAAAATTTTAGGCATTGTATATTACAATTCTTTTTTTAATATTAATAATATTATTCTATTACTTTACAGTGCTTACAGACATGCCAAACTAATTACTGATTAAATTAATTTTATTTCGAGGTAATTAACTTTAAATCATATGAAATTTAAGTCGATTTTGTATAAAAAAAAATGCAAGCGAATTTTAAGTAATTTTTGAGTTTCAAATAAAATTGCTAGCTATACTCTGACAAGTTAGTGACTCCAATCAGTCGAGACAGTAGAGTATTAGTATAGCCTCGAATATTAAAATTACGAAAGAAAAGAGAATTAAGAGCACACATAAAAGTTAACGCAGTTCGAACCCTCTCCTCTTACATTGTAAGGCTACGTCAAGAAATAATGGTTCCACTATAAAATAAGTGAAAATTGCCAAGAGCATACAAGGGGTGCAAGAGAAGTTTGTGAACTTATGCCCGAGTTAAATAGATATTGATGGGACTTGTGGCTTACAAAAGATTGTTTTAAGCGAAAGGAATGTCGTTCAAAAGCTTCCCTTATGTGTCGAGGAGCTTTATTAATTTATGAATAATTCTTAGTTATTAATTGTTGACGTAGGATGTGGGGTCCCAAGAAACACCAAAGAGAAAGAGAGTTCCGAGAGACGGCGGCGCGTAAAAGGGGGGGTGAGCCTGTTAATGAAAGCTCAAGGAGAGGATTAGCTCCAAGCTACCAGAGAAACACACAGAGATTTAAGGTGGTTCAGGGAGAATATCCCCTACGTCCACCGGTCGATCAGCAAAGTTACTTCACTAAAGAAAAAGGGGTAGCCCTGAAGGCTTGTACAGTGCTTCCTTGAAGAAAAGAGGAGGAAGAAGAAGAGTGAAGAAGAAGAGAGGGGAGGAAGAGAGGGGAGCCCCTCTGTTGGGGCTCTTGATACAGTGAGAATTGTCTTGGAGAGAGAGAGTTCTCTGTCGCTCTTTGTTGCTAGTTGTGTCCTCTTGCTTCCTTCTTCCTTTTTAGATACAGTTCAAGCTCTCTTTGTCTTTGAGGACTGTTCAGCGGTATTTATAGTCAGTAGAAAGGTGTAGCTTCACCTAGGTTCCCTGGTGAAAAGGAGTGATAAGTAAGCTCTGGAGCCACCGCCGGTCGCCTGCTACCCGAGAGACCTGAGATAGTGAAAGGAAGGTGATGGCATTTAATACTAGTACCTTTTCTGGGGATTCACAACTGTTGGGGCATACGGATTCTTGATCTGCGGATCTCGGGGATGGGCGCCTTGTACGGGGAACGACGTGGTAGGTGGAGCTGATTGTGACAGGCGGTACTTTGTACCCTCGTGTACGAGGTTACAGAGGATACCCCTGACTCGTTGTGGACGAGGTTTGGTCGCATCCTCGTGGCCGAGGTTTGACCTGGTCAAAAGGTCCTGTAAAACCTAGAGCTGAGTCAGCAAATCAATCAGTCAAGTGGAGGCCAGCCCGGCGCCACGCGTTCGGTCAGGATGCAGCGCAGGAACCACGTATTAACATTAATGTAGCTCTTAAGACGTCAACACATGGTTTAAAGATTCTAAATAGAGATGATAAATTTTAATTAAACTTGTTTAACTTGTATCACAAAATTATATCTGTGACACATGATCTCCCAAACTCGTCATAGGATGAATTTGATTTGAGTATAACATAATTAAACTCGTCCTATGACCCATTATTATTATTATTATTATTATTATTATTATTATTATTATTATTATTATTATTATTATTATTATTATTGTTATTATTATTATTATTATTTTGATGTCAACCCACTATTATTTATACAACTTTCCTTATCCAATTTTATTGTTTTAATCGATTTTCTGTAGAGCCAAACAAATTAGTAAATATGTTATTTACTTCATTAACTAAATAAGATGATTAAATAAATGCTATTAGTTTTTAATTAGATTCAAGTTTGATGTACTAAGGTTCAAATTAATAAAAATTAATGATTTTTAAGATAATATATAAATTAAAATTGTTGAGGTAAAAATAATATAATATATGAATTTTATGTTTTTAAGAAGAAAATATTAAAAAAATTTATTTTATTTTTGGGACAATTACTTACATATTACTGCCAAAAATTATATTTACGTATTAATTACTGTTAACACGTGGTTCCTGTGTTGCATCACTGCCATACATGTGGCGCTGAGCTGGCATTTAGCCTTTATTTATTTACTAATTCACTGATCTATTCTCGCAGATCTCAAACCTCGGTCAAACCTCGATCACGAGGGTTCAACCAAGCCCCGTCCCCGATGAGCTAGGATCATTCCTGCTAACATCGATGACGATATTACTCAGATGTACCTATCACAGTCAGCGTGGCCCGACCGCGTCGTTTCCCATACAAGACACTTTTTCCAGATCCGCAAATCAAGGATCTGCATGCTCCAACTGCCACGGATCCCCAGAAGCCACACCAATACTAAAAGATCATGCTCCCTTTTTGCTGCTTTAGGTCCCTCCAGCGGCCGATAATTAAGCGGTGCGAGCTCAGAGTTTGTTCACATCCTTTTCTCAGGAAAAACAGGATAAAGTTGTACAGTCCATCGCCTTCAAATACCCTTGAACAGTCTTCAGCAAAAAAGGGTAGAAGAAGTGGAGTAGGGAGAATAACTACCAGGACATAGACAATTCTCTGGTCCCCTTGTTCACACTGTACGAGAGCTCCAACTAAGGAGCTCTCTCTCTCTCTCCCTCTCTTTCCTTCTTTCTAAGCATTGTATGAGCTCTTACGACTATTCTTTTTCAGTAGTGAAATCTTTCAGCTGGTCGTCCGGTGGACGTAGAGGAACTCTTCCCTGAACCACCTTAAACCTCCGTATGCTGCTCTCGGTGTTTCTTTCTCCCTCTCTTTTAAGCCTTAACTAACAGGTTTACCCCTCTGCACACCGCTGTCTCTCAGGACTCTCTCTTTTTTGGTATTTTTTAGGATCTCTTACATCTCACGTCAATAATTACCTATTAAAAAATTTTAGGTAGGTACCAATATTGATTAATCTAAGCACAAATCACTCGTGGAAGCAGCTAACAGTAGCAATTTGTAGCCTAATAGCATAATAGCCGGTGGTTGGCGGTACAATCACGAATGGCGATCGACAGCATAGTTGTTAATGATGGTCGGTGCTATGGAAGCATTATGGTTATTGATAGACACATTGATGTGATTTTCATAGCATAAAAAAATTGACTTATTTTAGAATTATTTGATTTATTTTTTTGTAACATAGATGTATTTTTTTATGTTATTTAAGTCAGTTGGATTTTATTTATGTTGATGAAAATATTCACTTTACCTTATGTACATATTGTCTTAGTTGGGTTTTATTTGTTTTCAATTTAGGTTGAGTTGGATTCGAAATTATTAAATTTGAGGTGATTTGCAGAATTGATCATAACTGTTGGATTCAATTTATATTAAAATTTTGTTAGAATAAGAATAAAATTAAAATTTTAATAATTTGAAATGATGATGTATTTTTTTTTTTTACTGCTTTGTGGCAATAGTTGATAATTTTTAGTTATAAAATAAAATTAATATTTTTATTTAAAATTTTTTAATATATAAAATAAAATAATATTTTATATTAAAATTTATGTAGAATAATTTAAAAATTTTATTATTATTATTTTTAAATTAGTACTATTTTAATTCTGATTTTAATCTTCGTTTCAAACAGACCTAAATTAATTCAAATTAAATTTTTATAGTTGTGATATTATTTGATATCATACGTTATAGAGTGAATTAAGTAAAGTGTAATTTAATTTAATTTCTATTTACACAAGAATTAACACTTAAATTGCTTCTTTTCTTGAAGATCTTTTTAATGTTTTGGGATGAAATGATCGATTCCTTAAATTTGAGGCCTCCTAAATCAACTTATTCACAAAAAGGAACATCATACTCATGATATAATAATATTCAAAAGATAACATTGCATAAGTTTTTTAAAAAAAAAAGTGTCAAGAAGATAACATTCCATTAAGAGTGCAATTTGATCAATTTGGATTCATTCTATGCAAAGTTTGTATCTAAATTGATTAAAGTAGTTTCTATAATTTTGAAAATCGGAATCAAACTAAAACAATTCGGCACAGATATGATTTGAGTCTGAACCATATTATTATTTTGCAGCATATTAATAATTCGACTAACATACAAAAGTATAATATAAAACATATAAATAAATAAAATAATAATATTAACAATTTTTTAATATAATGTTAATAAATATAAATAAATTAATAAAATAAAATTTTAAATTTTTCATAATATATAATATTATTGTATTAATGAAAGAAAATTAAGTTGCATCTAATTAAATATATGGAACAATAAAATAAAGAATTCAACAGCCAAAATTTCAGAATTGCTTAATAGTCTTTATTTTTTATATTTTGTTTAATAGTATTTCTTCTTAATAGTCAATAATTATATAATTGGCTGTTCAATTTAGTTCAAAAATATTATAATGAAGAACAAAATCGGATTATTTAATTTAAAAAATTTTAGAATTAAAATTAAATTGATAAGAATAAAAATTGAATTGAATTAATTGATTTGATTCGATTCTTAATTTTTTAATTAGTTTTACACGCCGTACAAAAGAAAACATTAAGAATTATTAAAAAAAAAATAAACTGCATCTCAATAAATATATTACAAACTATTCTAAACACAAAAAGTTTTATTTGAGTCTTAAGATTATAAAAATACTATAATTTAGTCCAAATTTAAATAAAATTATTAAATATTTATTAATATCTTCTAAAATTATTTTCAATTATTAAATTTTGTAAAATATTAACTTAAAATTTAAAAAAATTTATATTTTAATCTCAAATATTTAGAAAAGAGAAAGTAAAAGATATGGAATTAAATTGGAAATTTTAAAAAAATTTATTCTTTTTTAAATCGAGGATAAAATTGTAATTTTTATTATAAGAAATTAATGCCTAAGATTAATAATAAGAGAAATAATGAGACCAAATTATAATTGTCTACGACTTATGACCTAGACTAAAAAAATTGAAACACTAAATTATAATTTTTGTTGTATGGAGTTAGCACCGAAGACCAGAGAATCTCGTGCTCAATTTTTAATTTTTATTATAAAAATTAAAATTTAAAATATAGTTTAGAAGAAATTATAGGTCAAATTATAAATTTTTGGGACCTAAGATCAAGAATAAGAAAAGTTGAGAGATCAAAATTTTATTTTCATTTTAAGGAATTAAGATCTTAGATGAAGTTTAAGAGAAATCATGGTCAAATTAAACTATTTTAGAACCAAAGATGAAGAATAAGAAAAATTAAGGGCCAATTTATCGTTTTTGCTATAAAGAAAATTGAAGCACTGATTTATAATTTTTATTATAAAAATTAAGTACCTAAGATCATTAGTAAGAAAAATTGCGAGACCAAATTTTTATTTTTGTTGTAATTAAGCTAGGAATTAAGACCTGGGATAAAGTCTAGGAAAAATTATGGATTAAATTATAATTTTTAAGGACCTAAGACTACGGCTAAAAAATTGATAGACCAAATTATTATTTTTGCTATAAGGAAATAGGACCTAGGGTGAAGTTTAGGAGAAATCAAGGGTCAAATTGCAATTTTTAAGACCTAAAACAAAAAATAAAATTTCTTTGGATCAAATTATTTTATTATTTGTCATTATGGCAAATTAGAACTTAGGACTACGACTAATAGAATTCAGAGAATTAAATTATAATTAAATTATATATATAGTTATTTAAATATTATTTAATTAAAATAGAGAAATTATATTGTAATTTTTCATCAATACTTATTCAAAGGGCTGCTTATTGGACCGGTTCGACCCAGAACTGGACCGAAACCGATCCAGCAAGAACCGGTTCAGCCCAAAACCGGTTGAACCGGACCGGTTCTAACCGGTTCCAGGCCGTAGAACCGGTCCGAACTGGTTCTGCGTAAGCAGAACCGGTTATCCGGTTCAAATTTTAAAAAAAAAAAAAAAAATTGGGGGCAGCGCGTACCCTGCCCCCTTGCATTAATGCTGCCAGCTGCAGATATTATAAATTTTTTTTTTTTAAAGTTGAACGGTCATTTAACCGTTGCAATTTGCAAAAGGTCAAATGACCGTTTTAAATTCTAAAATGATCGTTTTAAGGTCATTTTAGACTTTTTAACATGTATTGAACTTTCTATAAATAGTATAATTTTTTGATGATAATTCCTACAATTTTTATCAATTTTTTCTGTTCTTCTGCTCTGTCAAAAAATCTGCAAACACATTTTAATGGCTTCCCAACGTCGATTCTTTGGCATTTCTTCCTCAAGTCGCCAAGGGAATGTTGATCCGAAGTATGTTCCGCAACTCGATCGTCTTTCTGCACTCGGTGAGAACTTTGACGAAACTTCAGAACCTGATCTCGATCTATCTGCGGAACATGATCCTGAGGCAAGTGGAGATGTTGGCACCGGCACTGGCCCGTCAACGCAATCATCAAGTATCTCTAACAAGTCTCGGACGAAACGCAGTAAGGTATGGGATTTTTTTGATTTACAAATTAAACCAAATAGCAATTCGGAGAGACCTGAATATATCGTTATTTATAAAATTTGTAAAAATTAATATTCATACAAACAAGGTGGTACCAGTAGTGGACTGGTATATTTAAGAAACACCTAGTT
Organism: Apostasia ramifera; assembly: GCA_019297695.1. NCBI lineage: Eukaryota > Viridiplantae > Streptophyta > Magnoliopsida > Asparagales > Orchidaceae > Apostasia > Apostasia ramifera. The sequence continues at coordinate 411,443 of JAEMOT010002034.1, read as the reverse complement.
AGATTTCATAAGTATGAGATTTATTTGATTTACAAATTAAACCAAATAGCAATTCGGAGAGACCTGAATATATAGTTATTTATAAAATTTGTAAAAATCAATATTCATACAAACAAAGTGGTACTAGTGGTGGGACTAGTACATTTAAGAAACACCTAGTTAGATTTCATAAGTTTGATGAAAAAACTTGCCAACCTACTACTATAGAGCCAACCCAAACACAACTCAATCTACAGAGTGGATCTATACCGTGGGCTTTTAGAAATGATAAAGAACGTCGAGGTTTAGTTCGATTTATAGTATGAACCGAACAACCATTTACTATATGTGAAAAAGAGGGATTTTTAGAATATATTGTTCAATATTTACAGCCTCAATGTACTTTCTAGGCTTACACTTAAAAAAAATTGTATGTCAATGTACGAAGAATATATGAAATCTCTTATTCAACACCTTAGTAATATTAGTTATAGGGTTAGTTTAACATCCAATATTTGGACTAGTTTAGTGCGCGAGTTATTTAGTTGTTACTTGTCATTGGATCGATGGACAGTGGGGAATGCAGAAATGAATATTATCTTTAGATGTATTAGATGAGGCCCATACGGGTTCAACCATTTTTTCTTATATTCGCAATATTTTGTAAAATTTATGGTATAGAAAATAAAATTTTTAATATTACTTTGGATAATGACTCGAATAATAATTCTGCAATTAATTTTTTAAAGAAATTTTTAAGGCCTCCGCTTTATGGTTCTCTTTTTCACGTTAGATGTGCATGTCATATCATTAATTTGTGTATTTCTAGTGCTTTTAATTCCGAATATTTAATTATCGATAAATTTAAGCATGTTGCAAAATGGATTCGTTTAAATTCAAATGTTAGGCGTGAATGGAAACGTGTTTGCGTAAGTGCCGGAATAAATTGTGTAAAATTTTCATTACCTGTAGAAACTAGATGGAATTCACTTTGTCGTTTATTCGAATCACTTTTACCGTACGAAAATTTGCTAATTGCTTTTTATAATTTTATACACTTAATCATGACCTTCAATTACGTTCTTATGATTGAATTTTTTTAAAAAAAAATTTTGAATTATTATTCATTTTTAAGGAGTCTACTAAAAACTTTTCAGGTTGTTATTATCCAACATCACTTATTTTTCTGCCTTATATTTTTTTCAAATGTTTCAAAAAATTTTAGAGTTTAGATCAGATCCAATTCTGAAAAAAAAAAAAATTTTGACATGGAATTAAAATTTAGAAAATATTGGGAAAAACTTTTATTTTTATATTCAATAGCTGCTATTCTTAATTCTCGTCAGGGAACCGAAGCTATTAAAAAACTTTTTACGTGGAATATTCTGATTTCTTGGGGAGTAATACTGATACCGAAAAAGCATCAGTTTTTACAACTCTCCAAGAGTTGTTTTCTCTTTATTACAGTGAGCAGGTTGCGAGCAGAAATGTGGAACGTGTGGAAAGTCAAATAGGAACACAAAAAAAGCCTCACATTTTCAACGTTCTTAGGTCGGCGGCGGCAAAAAGATTTGTTGCTACAGATAAAGGAAAAGCAACTGTTGGAGAGCAATCTACACCACAGAGTGAACCCCCTATAAATTTGAACGAGTTGCAGTTCTATTTACATCTCGAGGAGAAATTTGATGATGATATAAGCTTATTGGAGTGGTGGAAATGCTCATCAAAATAATATTCTGTTCTATCTGCTTTGGCACGAGATGTACTAGCAGCACAAGCTTCAAGTGTAGCTTCTGAATCAGCCTTTTCCATCACAGGAAGAATAGTAGGAGATTACAAAAGTAGTTTGTCTCCTGCAACCCTTTGCATGCTTACCTGTCTATAGGATTGGTTTGCTGCTGAGTCCCGAAATTAATAATATAATTTCGTTGACGAATTTAAGGATAATAGCTCAGAAGAAGAGGAGGAGTACTCGAGAAGAATTCTTTATAATTATGATGAATAATTTTTTTATGTGAAATATTTGTACGAACTGTAATTATTTTTTATAAATAATTATGTTAATATTAATAAAATTTCTTAGATTTTTTTATATTAATTTTGTCAGAAATATTACAAAATATATAATTTTTTTTATAAAATATATAAAAAAATATTTTAAAATTAATTTACCTGATTGATCCGACCTGACCTAAATATATGCTTGACCAGACTCAGACCAGATCCAAGATAAGCTAACCGGTTCCTGACCGGATCCGGAACCGGTTGGAACCGGACCGGATCCGGAACCGGTTGGAACCGGACCGGATTGGTTCCAGGTCCGGTCCGGTTCCAACCGGACCTAGAACCAGTCCGGTAACCAGGTTTACTTATTCACAATCTGTCTCTCTTATCTATGTTGGCCCAATTATAAAATTCTTAATTTTTAATTTAAAAAATTCATAAAAGACTATTTTTACTTCAAATTCATACTTTTTATAATATAAATAAATATGCAAACTTGTACAAAAATGTGCTCATATTCTCCCGTTTGGTTCATGCTTAAGTTGGATAAAATTATTTTTTCAAAAAAAATAAAGTAATTTATACAATTTTCAACATATCAATCAATTTTATTAATATTCTCACAATTAATTAACTTTATTTTCATCACATATATATTTTAAAAATATATATATATTTTTATAAAAAAATTAAAAAATGATCATGCCCAACTTAGCAAACAGGGGTGTATGCCATCATATTACACATCTGTGCACAAAAACACATTTCAAAAAGTTAAATGAGAGGTTATAATTCGAATTAATTTTCTACCATCATTTTTCTAACACAATAATATTATCTTAATCAGTTTCATAAAAAAAACTCGTTTGAAACTAAATAGCTAATGTTAATAAAATTATATATATATTCCACACTCTTTATATATATATATATATATTCTCCTTTTTTCTATTTAATTTATTAGAATTACGTAAAATAGAGAGGGCATAAATGGAATTTAAAAACTAATTTTAAATTTATTCTCTTGCATAATAGAAGAGTCAATAGTGATATATCTACCTTTTTAATATTGTTAGGACGGGAAACAATCAAAAATTTTTACGTGGAAAACCGACTGGCGGAAAAACCACGGCTCCTTTTCGAGGAGGCTTGAAAGATCACTAGAAAAATGCGTTCCTTTCTGGCTACAGTGTATACGAAGGATATTATTTTCTTTTTTTTTTATCCAGCCCCTTTGAAGGTTGTGTACAGGAAGTATATATACTCTGGGTCTGTTATGTCTAGTCACTTCCAGCCGAGTAATCTATGGCTTTAGCGACGGCCCAATTAATGCCTGCGGATGGCTAGTACATGACCCATGTACGGTGTGTCAGCGGTCATGGCCTGTCGGCGGAAAAACCGCGATTTCATCAGAGAAGTACAATCCCTCAACGGTCAGATGTCGCGTCGGGGTCTTGCTCTTCGGAATCTTCTTCGACGTCTTCTTTTCGGGATGGTGCTCCTCATGTTCGGCTTGGGTGTTTTGCTCACGTGGAGACCACGTGAGCAACCATGTGGACAGTTCAGATGGAGATGGCGCGAATCCAATTACAACATGTCCCCCCGATAGTCGTGGAGCGCATTGATGTGCGTGCCCATTTGCCACGTTTACCGCAGTGATCTATAAATATTCTGCGAAGCATCGGTGGGACTTTCTTTTTGACCGGAGGAGAAGCTGTCGCGATGGATCTCTTCTCAGGAATATCCGGCGGTCTTCAGGGAAGGAAAACGAGGACCAGTGTCCCGGCTAAGTCGGACCTAGCCGATGCGAGACGCCCTTCAGTTTGAGAAGAGGCGTCGAAGAAACCGAGGATCCGTCTTTCCAGCGTAGGGGACGGCGCGTGTATCCCGTCCAGACCACCTATGGATGATGTGCGGACAGCCCCTTCGGCGGAGGATACAATTACGGTGGCTGACGACGAAGTGCGAGCGATTAGGGAAAAAAGGGTTAGTGTACCTTCTGAGCCGTCGCCGGGGGTTCGGGAGGTGACTTCGCCGGAACAAGGCAATGTGGCCCCGACGACATCCTCTTCGGGTCCGCTCGGTAGTCCAGGTCCGTCTGGTCAGAGAGGCCCTACACATGTCAAATCGACGGCGCAATTCTTTGCTCGGAACGTCTGCTCACATCTTGACAAGATAAAGGAATCCGTGGCGACTAAGGATCAGGCGGCGACCCTCGAACAGAAGGCAGAGGTCTTCGAGCGGAAGATAGACGAAGTTCTCTTTCTCCTTCGAAGGCAGGATCCGTCTGAGGCGGAGAAAACGATTGCTGACCTGGAGTCGAAGTGCATTCGCCTCGAGGGCGATCTGGAGGTGGCGGTCACCCAAGTTGAAGATCTGACGACGGAGAGGGGAATGCTGAAGTCTCGAGTCGAAGAGTTGGAGGGAGAGATCCGTCGTCGAAGAGAGTTTGCTCGATCTGTTCGTGATATGCTTGTAGAGTCGGAACCTTTGTAAATTTTTTTTTTTTTTTTTTTTGGCTATGCAAAAGTTTATTTTGAATGGATAATTCGTGACGTGCATCTCATGCCTTCACATTCCTCTGGTATCTAAATAGGGAAGATAAAAATTTCGCGCCCAAAAATCTCAAAATTCGAAATTTTGGCGGCTAAGTGTCAGTCCTCGGGGATCGGGAGCGTCGGTTCCACGGACTATAAATGAAAAGGTGGGACTTGTGAGGTCATTTTATTCATTCCTCTTGCTGGTTCTTCTTCGGGTTTGAGACAATGGTTAAGAAGTCGCGCAGCAGAGCGAAGGATATGTGGGCCGACTACCACGCTCTTCGAGGTGAGCTGTGTATCTTACCGCAGCATACTTTTGAGAGAGAGGTGCTGCAGGTATGGGGGGTGGACCCGGAAGTTGGTTCGGAGCATCCGTCGGGGATGGGGAACTTCATGACTCCGCCGGAGGGGAAAATAGCAGTGTGCCTCCATCATCTTCGTGGAGGGCTGTTTCTTCCTTTCCAGGCTGAGTTCGTGAACGTTCTCAATTACTTTGGCATCGTTCCTATGCAGCTGCCGCCGAATGCCGTCACAATGATCTACTGCCTTGCCAAGGAGTTGCGGCGTCGGCGGATTCCTTGGGACGTCGAGATTTTCAAAGCAGTTTTTCGGTGGGAGGTGAATCCTCGGTTGCGCGGATGCTTCGTCCTGAAGGGAAGGTTCTGCCAGGTCTTCAAGGTGAGAGATACAGGTTTTGCTGACTGGTACAAGCGCTTTTTCTTCGTTAATCTTCGCGGAGTGAGGTTTAGTGAGCCTCGAAGAGTACGTGAGGAGAGGTTCCTAGGAGAGGGAGTTGGTTTCGAGGATCCTCACTTCCGGGAGGTGGATGAGATTCGAAAATGCGTGCACGATGCCGAAGACTATCTCCGCGATCTCGAGCTTGAGGTGCGGGTGTACACAGGTGAGTCTTGGCAGTTTCGTGTTTCCCCTTTTTTCTTTTCGGCGAGGATGCTAATCCTGTTCTTTCTGATTGGTGTTTCAGGTCAGCCAGAGCTCGAGTTGGGGCGGTTTCGGCTCCGGCAGATAGGAAACAAAAGGGTCCCCCACGATCGTCCGGGGCCCTCGCGTCTTCCGGTGAAGAGGAGGCGCGTTGTATCCGGAGATCTGGGTGAAGGGAGTTCGGTAGCGCCCCGATCTCTTGATGAGGGAGAGGACGATCTGGCGTATATTGATGAGATACAGGTCAGCGACGATCCCGAAGATAGGCCTGAGAGACGTCGAGGCGAAATAGGGTCTGATGTTGAAGCGTCAGATTCTGTTGGCCTGAGTGTAGAGGAGCCCAGGGAAGGCGTTCGGCGGGAACCCCCGCCATCAGTTCCTGAGGGGAGGGCGGACTCGGCGACAAGGTTGGGCGCCCGGGCTATTGATTTAGTGGAGCAGCTTGCCAGAGAGGCTATGGCGCAGGAGAGGAAGGCGAAAGAGAATGAGCTTCGGTACTTGGAGTTAGAACGTCAGCGTCTTGAGTCGGAACGTCTTCGTCTCCTGGCCGAAAAACGGCTTCGTTCGGCGATGAGGGGCATGGATGAGTCTAGACGTCGCGAGTCCGAACTTCAGAGACTTCTGGAGAAGGCACTTGATGAGTCTGATCGGGGTTGTGAGCAGGGTGTCCTCGAATTTCGGCGGTCCCTTGAATTTAAAGCGTTTATGAAGGGGGCACTGGAGAACTCAGTTGATATGCTGGGCTCAGCTCTTCTTGATCGGGGGCTAGTTAGCCGCGAGGATCTTGAGGGTTTGGATATGAACGAGTGTATTCTTGCCGGGAGCCGTTCATACCACTGTAAGTTCTTCGACATGTCTGCTGAGGAGATGGAGCGAATGTTTGCTTTTGTTTCGGATGTGAAGGCAGTCATCCCCCCTACCGAGGCTGAGATGGCTGGCGTGGCTGAGAGAGTTCCTGTTCCGGAGGGAGATTCGTCTCCACATGGTGAAGGATTTTCGGGAGGGATTTTATCAGATCCCTTAGCCGTCTCCCCTCTCCGTTCGCGGGATCCTCTTGAAGACGTGCCGCGGACTCCTGGTGCCGACTTGGTGGTAGATTCCGATCCGGAGTCTTTCGAGGACGGGCATTGAGTTGTAACTTTCCTTTGTAAAACTTGTTTGTAATGCAAAGTTTCTGTAAATGAAAAGTTCATTTTGTGTAAGATTTTTGTTTAATCTTGTTTGGCTTGGTGAGTTATACTTTTTTTTGAGTCAAAAGAATGCCCTTGACTGCCAGTCGCGCTTGGCGCTGAGTTAGGATTTTAGGCAGGGACTTCGAGAAGGGGAATGCCCTTGACTGCCAGCCGCGCTTGGCGCTAAGTTAGGATTTTAGGCCAGAGACTTCGAGAAGGGGAATGCCCTTGACTGCCAGCCGCGCTTGGCGCTAAGTTAGGATTTTAGGCCAGAGACTTCGAGAAGGGGAATGCCCTTGACTGCCAGCCGCGCTTGGCGCTAAGTTAGGATTTTAGGCCAGGAACTTCGAGAAGGGGAATGCCCTTGACTGCCAGCCGCGCTTGGCGCTAAGTTAGGATTTTAGGCCAGGGACTTCGAGAAGGGGAATGTATTATTTATGAAACATTGGTACAGGAGTTTTATGAGTAGAACTTCCTGATGTCGTTGCCGCTCCATGTCCTTGGTAGGAGAGTCCCGTCATGCCTTGACAATTTATAAGTGTTAGGGCCTAGTACTTTGTGGATGACGAAAGGGCCTTCCCAGTTGGAGCTGAGTTTTTCTGATGTCATGTCGCGGCCAGCGTTGTTTTTTAATTTCAAGACCAGGTCTCCTTGTTGGAATGGTCTCCTGTGGACGTGTTTGTTGTAGTATTTTTCGATCCTTCGCTTGTGTTCTGCTAGTCGAAAAGCTGCCAGCTCTCTGTTTTCTTCGAGGAGGTCGAGTTCGAATCTCCTTGTGCTCTCGTTTTGGTTTTGCCAATCGGAAAGAGCAGGTGGGTCGAATGTGCTAGCATTTTCGACTCGATGGGAGTATACCTCTAGTTCGACTGGGATGAGGGCTTCCCCCCCGAAAACGAGCGAAAAAGGTGTTTGACCCGTGGCTGCTGTTGGTGTGCAGTTGAGTCCCCATATGGCTGCCGGGAGCTCGGTTGGC
>JAEMOT010002034.1:372716-399882 GCA_019297695.1 Apostasia ramifera | reverse complement strand
GGAGCCGGGGGGTAGACCTCAGGCCGACTTTCGGCCGCTGCATGGGTGCTGGTCTCTTCAGGGGGCAAGTCGACGTGCTCCGTACCTGGCTGTGGAGGCGGGGCTTCGAGGGGAAGAGCCAGGGGGAGATGTCTGGGCTGTTGAAAGAGGGCTGGTAGGTTAGCGAGGAAAGTGTTCATGGTACGAGTGAGGGCGGCGACCGTGTTTGTTAGCATCTGGAGCTGTCGGTCGTCCCTGGTTGCATCGTCCTGGGGTAGGCGTGTTGCCTGCTGTTCGCCAGGCGGTGGAGGAGCATTTTCGTCGTGAGCGTGCTCCATGGATGTTGGGATCAGGTTTGATCCTGCGTGAGGGCACCAAATTGTTAGGACGGGAAACAATCAAAAATTTTTACGTGGAAAACCGACTGGCGGAAAAACCACGGCTCCTTTTCGAGGAGGCTTGAAAGATCACTAGAAAAATGTGTTCCTTTCTGGCTACAGTGTATACGAAGGATATTATTTTCTTTTTTTTTTATCCAGCCCCTTTGAAGGCTGTGTACAGGAAGTATATATACTCTGGGTCTGTTATGTCTAGTCACCTCCAGCCGAGTAATCTATGGCTTTAGCGACGGCCCAATTAATGCCTGCGGATGGCTAGTACATGACCCATGTACGGTGTGTCAGCGGTCATGGCCTGTCGGCGGAAAAACCGCGATTTCCTCAGAGAAGTACAATCCCTCAACGGTCAGATGTCGCGTCGGGGTCTTGCTCTTCGGAATCTTCTTCGACGTCTTCTTTTCGGGATGGTGCTCCTCCTGTTCGGCTTGGGTGTTTTGCTCACGTGGAGACCACGTGAGCAACCACGTGGACAGTTCAGATGGAGATGGCGCGAATCCAATTACAACAAATATTATGTAGTTGTGTATATATATATATATTCTCCTTTTTCTATTTGATTTATTAAAATTACGTAAAATAGAGAGGGTATAAATAGAATTTATAAACTAATTTTAAATTTATTCTCTTGCATAATAGAAGAGTCAATAGTGATATTTACTTTTTTAATATTATGTAGTTGTGTATATATATGGGAGACATTGGAATAACTAATTTATAATTACTAGGGGTGGCAATATATGATCCGATCAGTGAATCCGGGTATGGGTCATGAATTTTGACCCATTTATTAAACAGGTCGGGTTCGGGTTGAGCATAAATGGGTCGGGTTGAGCATTTATTAAAAAATATCCTATAAACGGGTCAGGTCGACCCGCCAACCTGACCCATTTATTAATCGAGTCGGGTTCGGGTCATAGATTTTGACCCATTTAATAAATGAGTCGGGTTTGGGTTGAAGCTATTTGGGTCGGGTCGGGTCGGATTCGGGTTCGAGACCCGAACCCGACCCGCCAACCCATTTTGCCAGCCCTAATAATTACTGGTAGTTCCTACCAGTGCTGATATTGCTTGCTGATTATATTTATCTAGACAGTTAATAGTTATTTTGCCTTCCCGAAATATGATATCTCGCTTATAGATTCTTGGCGAGGATGTATTATATATTTTCTGAGATGTAATATGAGAAGCCAAGTTTTTGTCTTTCCATGGATTCGCCATAGTCCTGCAAAAATAAATTATAGATTTTCTCTGAAAAGAAAATCAGCAAGAATATTAGTAAAATCAGGATTAAATGAGATATCATAGCTATATTCATCTAATTGTAATAACCATCGTATTCGTTGACTATTGTTATCGTATTTTTTATTTTTAATATAATGATATAATTCTTTATTATCTGTGATTATATGAAACTTAATGGGTATTGGTTTAATACGTTCATTATTCCTATAATCATATCACACGAAATTTTTTTACAGATATATATAATGGGAAAATATAATGCAACGTAACTATCTTCGACTTGAACTTTTAATGTTATATTTTTAACATATTTTAAAGTATTTATAGTACAACTGGGGAGCTAAGTTGTACGTATTTTAATGTTATATTATTAATAGTCTCTGGAAAATAAAATAGAGAGGGTATAAATAGAATTTAAAAACTAATTTTAAATTTATTCTCTTGCATAATAGAAGAGTCAATAGTGATATATTTACTTTTTTAATATTATGTAGTTGTGTATATATATATATATATGTGTGTGAGACTGCGAAAAGCTTACACAAAGTGGTGAGCAAAGAACAAGCTTAAGGAGAGAAAAGAGATGGTGGTGGAGAGACAAGAAGCACTTATGAAAAAAGAAGAAGAAAAGGAAGACTACAGAGAAGAAGTCATGGCCATGGAAGACAAGCTTCAAGAGAAGGTAACCCAAAAGGAGAATATGAAGCAAATGAAGAGAGGGAGGAAGAAGAAGAGTGAATGCAAGCTCTTAAGCTACGAAGAGCTGCCGGAGTACATGAAGGAGAACGAGTTCATCAGGAGATACTACAGATCTGAGCGGCCCATCTCCCATGCCTTCCTCAGCCTCTTCTCATGGCACAATGAAACCCTAAATGCTTGGACGTAATTATTATACATATTTTTTTTTTTTTCATTCCTCACTTCCATTACTTTCTATTTTTTTATTACAATTATATTCACGAACTTTAGGTATAATTTAATATGTTTGATCCTTTTTTGAAGGCATCTTTTAGGGTTCTTATTGTTCTTCGCATTAATGATGTTGCAGTTCAACAATAAGCTTCAGTTAGCCCCCATGTAAGTTTGATTTTTTTTTTTTCATGATTAATTAGAAAGGATTTTTACATACAGGACATGAAATTTACACAAAATTATGTATTTCCCCTTCAATTCATAAATATTACCACTATCACACCATATTCATTTAAATTTTACGTATTTCACATATTTCACACCATATTCTTTGATGGTGAACTTTACATTTCTAAATTGACCTTGATCTTAATTATATTATTAATATATTAATTAAATACTATAAATAAATTAATTTATATAAATAATAATTTAAATATTTAATTTATTTATCCTATTTAAAATTTTCAATTAGGGTGCTGAATTTAAATCCACATGACTATAATTTTTAATTAAAGTAAGAAAATTGATGTGTTTACAGTAAAAAAATAAAAATATATATTAGAATTTAAATATTAATGAATTTATATATTTTAATTTATATATAATATTATAAAGTATGTGAAATATGCGAAATACATAAAATTTAAATGAATATGGTGTGATAGTAGTAATATTTATGAATTGATGGTGAAATACGTAATTTCGTATAAATTTTATGTCATGTATGTAAAAACCCCTAATTAGAATTATATAGTTGGTATATATATTATATCTTTTTAATCAGTTGATCGAATGTTTTCTTTATTTCAATTAATTTATTTTTTTGCAGGTCCTTTGCATCAAAAAGAGTGGAAAATGTTTCCTTAAGCCAAGGAATTCTATTTAGCGTATGTATAATATTGTATATTTTTCATTATTAATTTTTTATCATTTATATTTTTTTATGATCTTATTGTTAGCTTAACTCCCAAAAAAATAAATATTTATATTTATCACCTTCAAATACGAGTATTTACCATTTGCCACCCCAAATAAAGAGTGTAAAATTTAATTAATGTATTTTTTAAAAGTGATGAATGTAAATTTTAAAGTACATCTTAGAAGTGGTAGATGTAAACTTTAGAGGGGTTATAAATATAAATGCTTATTTATAGGGATCAAAGCATAAAATATTATTCTTTTTGGAAATTACAGATAAAAGAATATTGGTTTTTGAAAATAAATGAGTAATTACAATTATATCTTCCAGGGTACATATATAATTATTAATATGATGAAAAAGGTCCAAATCATGGTTATTAGGTGACCAACCAAATTAAATGTGCAGTTGGGAAATATGCAGTTGGCTCATAGCATTAATGAATATTTAATGATAGGAGAGCTGACTTTAGGGGAGGCTAAATTTAAAATTCAAAATTTAAATTTAAATTTAAATTTAAATTTGATTCAAATTTGTTCAAACTTTTGACTTTTGAGTCGATTTCGAGTTTAATATAGCCTAATTATAAGTCATACGTATTTTTTTATTAAAATATTCATCAATACTTATAATATATATTAAAATATAATATTATAACTTTAATTATAAATTATATATTTATTTATTTAGTTCATCTCTTTAACATAGACTATATTAAATTTATTTTAAAAAAATTTAAGTGTATTTATATGCATATTTATCGAGTTGATTGTGAGTTGAATTAATTACTTTGAATAAACTAACTTTTAGCTAAAAAATTGAGTCTAATTTAAATTGAACAAATTATAAGTGAATTTTAAGGTGTAATTTAATTGTCGTATAAAATCGCCTCTCTAGGTGAAAGTTGCAATAAATCCCATTCGTTTGAAGTCAAATTAATTTTTAAAAACAGATTTTTATGATAATATTCTTATATGTTAATTTATGCATAATATGAAATCATTTTTTTGATTTTAGAAAGTTTTAGGATTTAAAATAAGGTTAAACATTATATTAAAATGAAGGGCAAATTACTCAGGTCCTTGAGTTTAGCACTTAATATTATATAGATCCATATTTTTAAATTATAACTTTAGGTTCTTGAGTTTTAATAAATTATTAAATGGGTCTTTTTATATTTTTTTATTATTAAAATTTTTTAAAATTACAATTTTACCCCAGTAGTTCTCTCTCTCCTCCCGATCCGGTGCATGCGAGCAGGCCAGCGCAACCCGCCGGCTACAGCTAGACTGTCGGCTGCCGCGCGGCCCGCGCGCGTGCGCCGGATCGGGAGGAAAGAGAGAACGGCCGAGGGTAAAAAGGTAATTTTAAAAAAATTTAATAATAAAAAAATAAAAACGAACTATTTAATAATTTATTAAAACTAAGGAACCCGATGTTATAAATTAAAAAATGTGGACCTGCGTGATATTAAACATTAAACTCAGGACCTGGGTGTAATTCGCCCTAAAATGAATAGAATATAAAATAAAAATAGTTATAAATTTTTAAAATTACGGTTAATTTAAAATACAATTAATTATAATATTAGAAAAAGTTATATATAATGCAATATATCGAATTGATTTTACTAAAATTAACGTCAAAGTGAATTAATAAATGGGCAAAGTTTTGTGAGCAGCGAGCTCCAAGACGTCAATTAAAGCAATGAATACATTTCAATTTAAATCTTTGAATTTAATTTTCAATTTAAATTGAAAAAAATATTTAAATTGCAAATATCTTTTAACTCTGAAGCTGTTTAAATATAAATGGGAAAATTTTGGATTATTGATTAAATGTTGTGTGGGATTATATGTAAATTTAAGGATACTTTTTAAATATCTAGTTTTTGTATTTACTCCAAAATTTTGTTACAATATCAATTACAAATCATAATTTTCTAAATATTTCTTTTTTATAGAATTTTCTAAATATTTCAAATTGACACGTTTATTAAGAGTTGCTAGATTTTTTAAATTTAATAGACCATAAATAAAATTAAATAAATCTAATCTAATAACTTAAATTCTAAGTTTTATTTAATTGGATTAATTTAACGGCCTTTTTTTTGGGGGTGGGATAGAATTTAACGGCATATGTTTTGATATAATTTTATCAAAAAAAAAGTTTAAAGTGAAATATGATTTAGAAAAAAATATAAAATTATAATTTGAAATTTATTTTTTATTTTTTTTTATATAGAAATTATATTATTTCAACTACTTTGACTTTCAGGTGACACCACCGCTCATCAACCGCCACCAAGCCGCCAAGTCCGGCGAAGCCGCACCCCGGTGGCCTTTCATGGTCTTCCTCGCCGGCGCAGCCATCTGCCTCCTGACCTCCTCCCTCTGCCACCTCCTCTGCTGCCACTCCCGCCGCCTCAACCTCCTCCTCAGCCGCCTCGACTACGCCGGCATCGCCACCATGATCGCCGCCTCTTTCTTCCCCCCGATCTCCTACGCCTTCCTCTGCTCCCCCTGGTGGAGCCTCCTCTATCTCTCCGCCATCTCCTCCCTCGCCGTCGCCGCCGTGGTTTCCCTCCTCTCCCCCGCCCGCGCGGCCCACCGTGGCTTCCGGGCCATGCTCTTCGCAGGAATGGGTCTCACCGGGGCCGTACCGGCCGTGCACATAGCGGTGGCGTACTGGTCGGAGGAGCGGCGGTCGGAGGTGTTGGCGTGGGAGGCGGCCATGGCAGGGCTCTACTTGATGGGGACGGGGTTCTACGTCAGCCGGGTGCCAGAGAGGTGGAGGCCGGGGAAGTACGACCTCGCCGGAAACAGCCATCAGATCTTCCATGTGCTCGTCGTCGCCGGAGCTCTGGCGCATTATGCGGCGGCGCTGCTGTTCTTGGAGTGGAGGGATGAGGCGGGATGCGGGAGGAGATGACCGTTAGTCAAGTTGGACTAGGCGAAGGTAAGGGAAAATTACAATATGGTATGTGAGATATTAATATTATTTTCATGAAACCTCAAATGTTTGACATTTAATTCAATATTATCTTAATATTATATTAAGTTATTTAAAAATAATAATTATTTTATTTAATAATATATATAAATAATTTTTTATAAAATTATAAAATTATTAATCAAAAAATAATTCTAAATGTCATAATATCTAAATTACGTAATACCTAAATAATAATAAACTCAGTGCCTCTTAAAATAATTTCATACGAATCCTCAAGGTTATAGCAAGAAAGAAAATTAGTATTTTAGTATTGAGATATCTATTAAATAAAATAAATTTTTTATTTAAAATTATGTATAATAGAAATATAATTTATTTTTAATAACAAATTTAATGTAAAATATAAAATAAATATACAAAATTAGTAGAAATAATTTAGAATAATTCGAAAGTATTTTATAATGCATCGTTACTAGGTCCCAAGTCTCGGATGAGAAATGCAGAGGATTATATTAGACAGTCAATGTAAAACTTATCAAGTCAATTATGACATAAATCTTTTAAAAAATTACGTGAAGTTAGGGTGTTCCTTGAAAATAATATGCTGTATTGACTAAATACAGTGAGAAATAGGTAATGACCGCTGCATTGATGCACGAGTGTAATGATAAGTGAGCAAGAATTTCTACATCATGGATGAAAGCAAGTAAAAAAATTAGTCCAATATACCAGAACTCAAGCCACTAGGATTATATTAGGAACTTGAAATATTAACACCTTGACGGCAAGATAATGAAGATAGTAGATATTATAATTCATAAAAAGATTAATATTTTGTACCTTCAAAGAACAAAATGAGATGCAGAGAAAGCCAAAAAAATCAATGGCTTAAATTTTAAACTTTAATATTTTGATAAGAATACAAATAAGAATAGAGTGAGTATAATTCTATATAAGAGCATGAATGATCATGTAGTGAAAGTCAAGAGAACTAGTGATAGAATTATGTCTTTAAAAATTATAATCAATGAAATGAATATTAACATTGTAAGTGTACATACCCTCAATATGTTTGAATGCGAGCATAAAGAAAAAATTTTGGAATGATTTAAAAGAATTAATACAAAAAATATCTCAGGAAGAAAGATTATTTATCAGAGAAGATCTAAATACACATATTGAAAGTGTTGTTGAAAAATTTAATAGCATCCATAATGAATATGATTTTGGAGAGACAAATGAGGAGTGTAAAATTATTTTTAGAATTTTTCTTAATGTATGATCTTATAATTACTAATATTTTATTCAAAAAAAGAGACGAGCATATTATCACTTACAAGAATGGATCTTCAAAAACTCAGTTTGATTAGTTTCTTACAAGAAAACGAGATTGCTTGGATTATAAAGATTGTAAAGTTATTTCAAGTGAATGTTTAACTATACTCAACATTGATTAATAGTTTTAGATTTCAAAATAAAGTATTAAAGAAGAATAATAAGCTAAAACACTATCCTTAAACTTAATGGTAAAATCTAAAGAATGAGAACAAATATATTTTTAAAAAGAAAACTCTAGAACTTGAGCAATAAAACATTAACAAAAAAACTGATCTTATGTGGCTGACGATTACTAACTGTATCCGTAAAGTGGCGACAAAAATGTCAGGAAAATCTAAAGGAATAATTTCAAATAATAAAGATGCTTGATAATGAAAATATACAAGAAAAAATTAAGGTAAAAAAAATTTATTATAAAAATTAATTTAAAAATAAAAATAATTAAGTATAATTGGAAGAAATATAAAGTAGCCTGATGAGAGTTTAAGAAAGCAATTGACAATACAAAAAAATATAACTCTTGAAAATTTATATAAAAAACTAGGCACTAAAGAAGAAGAAAGACAGATATATAAAATGATCAAGGGAAAGGATAGAAAAACTAAAAATTTAACTCAAGTAAATTGCATTAAGAATGATCAAAAAATACTTTTTATAAAAAAAAAAAATCAAAGATAGATAGATGAATTACTTTTAACATCTTTTCAATGAAGATTATGAAAATATAATTGATCTTACTGAACTTAGCACTCAAAAAAAAAAAAATTATTCTTACATCAAATATATTAGTAAAGCTGAAATTTACAAAGCTTTTAAAAAAATAAAGTATAAAAAAATAATAAGACCGAATAACATTCTAATAGATATTTGAAAGTGCTTGGAATATGAAGTTTTTTAGTTTACTAGAATATCTAATATAATTTTGAAACTATAAGAATATCAAATGAATAGAAAAAGAATATACTGATATCTATTTACAAGAATAATGACAATATACAAATTTGTGTTAATTATAAAAGAATTTAATTAATGAGTCATACTTTAAAACTCTGAAAAAGGGTGATCAAACATAGATTATGTCATAATATTAAGGTATCAGAGAATCAGTTTGATTTTATACAAAATAGACGCTATTCTTTATTGAGAAGTATATATTTAGTAAAAAAAAATATTTATATTGATGATGTAACAATTAGTGACCAAGTTGTCATGAGTGAGCGCTTTAGATACCTTAAATCAATAATATAAAATAATGACGAAATAGATAATGACGTTATTGGCAGGATCCAAGTAAGATTAGTAAAATAAAAAAATACTTCTGGTGTGTTGTTCAATAACAAAATTCTATCTAAATTTACGAGTAAACTTTATAAAACTGTAGTAAGACCAATGATAATATAGAGTGCTGAATGCTAGCCCATAAAGAGGAAACAGACAAATAAAATAAGTGTTACAAAAATGACGATGCCAAAATAAATGTGTGGGTATACACGAAAAAATAAAATGAGAAATGAATATAATAGCATGAATAGTATATAGTCAAGTATACAAATACTTGAACTATGCTGAAACAACGCAGCTATCTGTCATTAGAAAATAAATAGACAGAAAGAAACATCAGCAAAATTAACAGTAGATATGGAACTACTGCAGAACTTCGGTATATTCTCCCCAAAATATATCATATAAAAGCATAAGCATCAGATAAAATTTAAATCTCAATAATCATACCCAAAAATAAATAAATTGTATTAGCATGCTCTACAAATTGATTCAATTTAAGCCTCCAGAAAGCATTAACATCAGGATGAACTCAGAAATTTCAGCTATAACTGGAATGCAGGTATTGGAAGCAATACCAATAAGGTTAATGAAGAAAAATGGGCATATGCACAAGCCACTGGAGTGGCAAATTAGGCAGTAAATATTAAACATTATGATCTAGACAGTATAAAATGTTAATCATAAAACCCATTGCTGGTAATATTCCTTTTATACTGATATGTTGGGTGTCAATAGTTGAATATTCTGTTTTATTGATTACGGATAATCAAGTGTTAAACATGCAAATAAGCAAGTTGCAACTTTAATGGATATGCACCTACCTAAAAAGAATACAAAGTAAATGCATACTGAAAGCAGAGAAATTACTTCAACTTCACAGTATAAACTTATCAGTCATAACAAGAGAACAACTTTTAACAGTAAGCAGGAAAAATATAGTCTCTCACAGCAACCATAATGCAATCCACACAAGTTACAGAAACAAACTGTTAAGAGAGAACATATGTAGCCACAAAGGCAGGAAAGAACCTAAAATGTTTTTTTTAAGTAATATATCATAGTGATACGATATCCTGCTAATCCATTAATAAGCATCATTCAGCATCACTCCGATTATTTCCCTGAAAAAGTTGACACAAGCTTTGCTCACCTTTCACAAATCATACGAACAACCCGAAATTTGCAACCATTAGTTGAGACCTAGAATTACGGATAGGCATCAGGGTAGAAAGACTGAAAGCAAACTGCACAAATCAGCTCCAAGCCAACAGATTATCCAGTATCATCAGCGAAATATGATATGAACTGTGTAACACTGGAATAAGAGAACAAGCCAAGAGTATAATTCGCTGGTCACTTGCATTCCTGCTATCAAACATCCCTAATTGTTCCATTCATCCGTCAAGACTAGAAGCCTCGGAACACATCCTGCAGCAAGTAAGTGGCATTGGAAACAAAACTAGGTGCTAAGTGTACATAGAAAGCAGTACAATGGCCTTAAATTTGTTATCCTAAATCAAGTAAAAAAGCAGGTTCTCAATCACAGCACACTTACTGAAGGACAAAAGCAAATGAGGGGAAAGAAGAAGAAAGAGAGATGCATGAAATAAAATTTTAAAAAAGAAAATTCCGGATGCTTCAAGTTCAAATACCAGAAAATGCAACATATTCAAAATTACATTGAAAAAACAAATCCATTGATATAATATCGAGGGTTTCAACAAAAGATATGAACTCCCTAAAGCAAACAACACAAAAATCCTCTGGCTGACAAATACTACGAAATAGCCCAATACAATTCAAGTATTTTAATATGCACATAATACAGTGTGTCAAATAATTAACAAGAAAACCAAGTAAATTTTTTTTAAAGAAGGGTTAAAATCAGGGGAAAAAAAAACCCAGAAGCAATTAAAAAGTCATCCAGGTGTTATCATATGCATTGACTACTCTAGACATGAATGCAGATGAACAGATAAAGGTATTATGTGGTTGGGTAATCTTTGAAATTCAAGCTCAGAAGTTATAATCAACTGATAACTAGTTCTCCAAGAACAATTATGTAGAGACCAATCTCACCAGCCAAGAGGGAAGCACCAGCTACGCTCCAAAGGTCATTCATGCTCCAAAAGGACTTTAACACCATTGAGAGGACTGCATTGGTCAAAAGGCCCATGGAAACTCACCAAATTGCAGGTCTGTTTCCATTTCTAAAACCTTCAACGTGAAAGAATAAAAAACAATCAGAAATGCACAGGTACTTAGGCATAGGATCTTGTAGAACTTAGCATTTGTTTTGTGTTTACTTAACTAGGTTGGACCCTAATTTAACTTTGAGGCTTCACTAAAACTAAAATCAAATGATTTCAAATCATTTATTTTCTATGAATTATTATTTATCCTAGGGATTACTACAGATTAGACCTGGGCATTGGGCGGGTGGCCCGACGGGCTAGCCAAAGCTCGATAAATTTTAAACAGGTTTAGTCATTTATTTTGGCCCGATATTCGGGTTTGGCCTGGCACGAGCCCAATTTGACTTAGTCAAAGCCCGGTTAAGTCCGACCCGGGCCAAACCCGGCCCGCTCATATTTAAAATGATGATTTTGTCATATATGCTTCTTTCAATAATGTTTATATTATAATAGATATTATTGAAATTATATTTATTAGGTTCTAATTTTTTTCTTTGGTTATTGAAAAAATTGAATGAAAACATGGAACTTACTAGCTTAGAGTTCTCATTAATTTGTTTAACTATTTTAAATTAATATCCTAGGAAAGATATTATTGGATTTTGTAATTATCAACTTAAATAAAATTATATTAATATGTAATTATGGAAAGCGTAAATAGCAATATTATAGTATGTCAGAATGCCTAGGACTTAAATTATATTTGGATATAAATTTCAGACACTTTGGCTTCATTTGGTTCGAGATATTTTTTAGCTTAACAAAACTTTTAACTACAAAAATCAACTTTATTATACATCTAACACAAATATGAATATTAGAATCAATTTTATTTTATATTTTATATATTTTTTAATATAAAAATAAAGTTTTTTGATATTAAACTTTAAAAACAAAATATTTTTTTCTCTCGTCCAAAAAACAATTCGAACCAAATAAAGCCCGTGGGTAGCCCGGCCCGCACATTGGGCGGGCTTGGTAATAAAAGTAGGCCCGTAAGCCGAGCTAAGCCCGACCCGAGCCCAATTTGACTTAGTCAAAGCCCGGTTAAGCCCGGCCCATGCCAAGCCCGGCTCGCCCATTGCTCAGGTCTACTACAGATAAGAGTTTGGCTCGATTATCGGTGGATGTTTGAATCAATATTTAGCTCCAAAAATCTGACCTAGGCTTAAATAAGTTTTAAATTTGGGGCTTAGAGCAAGTCTTAGTTTAGCATGATAAGATTATAGAGATAAGAAGAGGGAGCATAAGCCAAAGACATCATTACCAGATCTTGTCAACAGATGTAATGCTTCACACAAAGTAACGTCCGGACCACAGAGACTGTGCCTGAAGCTGCTCAGGCTGCATAGCTTGTCCAAAATTTACTTGTGAAACATGTTGCTCAGCAAAGGGCTTTGGATGGTTGAACAGCTGAAAATCCTGAGGCTTCTCATATCCTATGTTAGTCTGCATGGGAGAAATTTGCTTCCCCGGAAAAGGAAAGCTCATGCCATCACCAAATGTGCTACTACTGACCGTGGAAGCACGAGGACCGATAACTGAAACATTTTTGAAAGATGCCTCGACTGGTTTAACCGATGATTGTTGGTAACCATCTAACCAACTATAGTCATCCACATTAAAATTCTGGTCTTGTGCAGTTGATTTATAGATGGATCCATCCTGTTGTTTGGAGGATGCAGAGCTAAATCCAGGAGGAGGACCAAAATACCTAGCTGGACGACTGACAGGATTTTTCTTTGATACAGTTGGCAATTCAGTTGAGGTCCTCATTGATAAACCATTACTTGTTGCTCCAGGCAATAGTACAGAATCTAGTGGAGATGGTATAATAGCATCTGTCACTTGGTTAGAGAAAACATCGACCACACTGACACTAGTAGGTGGTGCAAATGAAGTAGGCTTGAAAGAGCTAAAATCTCCTTGAAGCATTAAACCGTTTCCAATGTTCATGTTTATCAGTGTATCAGATAACGCTGCTTCTTCTACCGTTGGCCATCTTGAAGTGTTCATCTTCAAATGTTGCATAGGATTGGCAGACATGTTGGCAATGGAATTATGGAATTTTGAAGTAACATTCGGAACACTTGCTGTCTGCATGTCATGGAAAGGAGAACACTGCGTAATAGTAGTCCCGGACCTTTCTTTGGAGGAGTCAAGCAAAGGCTGAACACCTACTGAATTTGATTTAGGGACAAACATATTTGGATTTTTCTCAAATACTGTTGGTTTGAACACGATTTCTTCTTCATCCTCTTCTCCATCCAAATGTAAAGCTGTTTTCACGTGAGCTAATCCAAAATCAACCATGCCTGATTGAGAACCACCCAAATTGCTTATGCTGCCAACTGAACTAGTATGCTTTATAACACTCGGTTCAATTACATCCACAAAAACAGTATGACCGTTAGCCAAAGTTGCTAGAGGCTCAACACCAAATGCAAACTTCTTGAGATGCTGATCATAGTATATACCTTGCTGATCAAATTTTACTGCATTCATAAGAGCCTTTCCAGCAGCAAAAATCCTTTGGACACGAGCTTCTCTCTCCTTCCTAATCCCATCACATCCAGCTGAACGCTTGCCTGAGAAGTCCAAAATTAGATGTGCTTGAACTAGAGGAAGAAATCCTCTAAGTTCAAAATCCTCCCACAATGCAAGTCTATTTCCAGTTTCTCCTTCATCATATCGGCCCATATCGAAAAAGCATGACTCATCTTCATTGGTATCCAAGTAATCATAGCCATTTGACAAAAGTGCATTCATGAAGGATACACACTGACTCCAGAAAAACAATCTCGAGGTGGCTTGCTTTTCCTCAACATCAAATCCTGCAGCAATATCTCCATGGCAAGCCAGCCATTCCAAGAAAACCATAATACCTGGTAATAGATAGCTTGATGCAACATCAGTTAGCTCAATGCATCTCTTCAGAATATGCCCAGCAAATTCAAATGAAGCTGTGAAAGCATTTTGGAGCAACACAGATCGCTGCAAAATCTCAGCATAGGACTGACCATCGGAATTCTTATTCACATTATGAACCGTGAATATAAAAATAGATACAAGCCTCACAAAAAACAGCCCATTCTCCGAGGCATCCAAACCAAAATTGAATGCTTCATCAGGCCCAGAAGATAAGAGTTCATTTAGATCACTCAATACAGCAACGAACACATCTCCAAATGTTTCCAAGCTGTCAAATCACAAGCAGCATTGAGTTTAAAGCTAGATGCAGAATGCACGGAAAAAGAACAAACTTACCTTGTACGTGTAAAGAGGATCCCATGTAGCCGGACAAACCGAATGGAGAAGGCTTTAAATATTTCAGGCAGGCTACGGACCTGCTCTTTCATAGAAGCCTCTGTATTACCATCTTTTGAAAGTAGCTTAGCATTAACACGGCCTCTACCTCTACCAGTGGATCGAAGAGACATTGCATTTGATGAAGCAGCATTAGAATTAGTAAGTTGAGCCACCTTCTGGCGATTCTGTGTTTGCATTAAGCAAGAAATAGTCACAGTCAAGAGATTGATCAAAGCAACCAACCAGGATTTTGTATCCAATCAATTGAAATTAACCAAACAGCACAGAAAGAAAAGTACGCACCATGCCACCAACTATAAAGAATTAACTAGTTTTTTTCTTTTTCTTTTTTGAAATGTAAGAATTAACTAGTTGATCCGCAGCATAAATTAAATAATTTCATCAGATATAATAAGCTAGCATCAGTTAAGTAGCTTTGCAAGAAATAAATGAAGCCAAATCATTTATGCCGCAGATATGTGGTCTAAACGCACATACACACATTAGTGCATGGATATGTGATATTAACTAACATCTCAATAATGAAACCTCCGCTAAATCAAAAATAGCACATTATGAAAGAAAATATACAAACAAAAAAGGGTATCTATATATTTTTTAGCATAAAAGACAAAAGAAAAAGGGTTCCATGTCACCATGATACACATGAAATTACATAATTAAATTATAAGAAGGCAAACGTACAAAGTGGCAAAAATAGATAAGTTTAGCACAAATCAGACAAATCATGGTTACAACAAATGAGATAAAATATCAGATGCTTATGCTAAACCTTTTTTGCCCAATTGTTATTTATCTAATTGATATTTACATCTCAATTAGATAAATAACAATGCTTTCTGAAAAAATGCTAATTTGCTAATTGTCTCGATCAAACGAAATGTCTCTATCAAGCTACATGCTATATTTTTAAAGCATAAGTAAGCAAACATGCACTGTAGAAAAAACATATATTTGAAAGAGTAGCTAAGCACCAACAGCCCAAAGTATCGGCTTTACTTAACAGCATGACAAACATATAAAACCAGAAAAATAAACAAGAAGGGCTGATAAGAAAGTGAGATAGATGAGGCGGCAGCTCTCAGAACCCCCTCATTGCATCAGTAAAGCCGAAATGACTGCAGAAAATAATTGGCAAACTATCCACTTAAACAGAAAGAACAAAATAATTTGAACCAGACAACGTTAGCCATTTAAATGACATAAAGGCTTGGTACCCTGCCAAACCTACCACGTTTATACATCTTGGATTGGCCAATCTCATTCTTGAGGGAAGAATACTTGAAAATAATAGACAGTTGAGAATTTGCATATTATTATTGTATTGACAACTCTTTTAAGAGCTGAGACATCGATGCGAGACAAAAAAAAATATAAATAATATTTTATATTTATATGCAACAAAATTAATTAGCAAATTATTTTTAATTAAGTGCAAAATATTTTCTAAATAATAATATGATAAATAAGATTCTTAAATCCTGCAAATTAAAATATTTTAAAATTAAAATTAAACAGGATCATCTGATAAATAAGAATTCATCAAATTAGATTAGGGCGTCAATTTAAATTCAATAAATTAGATCTGAGGTTCAAGAATTTAGGACAGATATCTTGCAATTAAATCCAATAGTGATTGTCACTCAAATAAATATTGGATAACACAATTAGAACCAACTAAATAATCCAAGTCAAGCAAATAATTCGTATTGAAATCAAATAATCAGATTAATTGGATTTAGGAAAGAATTTATACCTTAACCAAAAAAATTCAAGTAGTAGATGATAAGTTCGAGTAGTATTGACGCAGGGGAGGCAGGCGGCTCGGGTCGGCATGCTCGACTGGCACATTTCTTGGGCCAAGTAGCGAGCCGAGCAGCAAAACAGTGACGAGTCGCCTTGCGCTGGTCGACGAGGTAGCGTGCAGCAGAAAAGGGCAAGTATCAGAGGCGGGGAACGAGGAGGCAATGGGCTTCAGAAGCAGGCGAGCTTCGGAGGCGGGAGAGTGCGCAAAGTGCTGGAGGTGCTCGAAAATGATCCAAAGAAAGAGAGAGAGAGAGACAGAGAGAAAGCAACAGATAGAGGAGATTTTTTTTGGAAAGTGGATAACTAGGCTAATTTGAGGATTCTCACCAAAGGTTAACCATAACCTTTCTTTCACAGATATATCGACCCCTTAATTTGGATCTAAGCTTTGAAAAAACTCAAACATAATTTCATTATAATGCAAGACGACCTCTTTATATAAAGAAATCCCATGAAGAAATTTGAAAATACAATATTAAATGCAGGAAAATAAATAAAAGTAAATATGAAACTAATTCTATTACAAAAAAATTAAATTAACTCCAAATATGGTGAGTCTTCTAATCTCCCAAATTTGCTCTAAATCAAATCAAATCAAATCTAAATAAAGCTAATATGAAAATCTCCAATAGCTCTAATTAATTTAAATTTGAATTTTGATTCAGCACAAGGCGTCATCCTGACCATCCAATTTAATGGTGATCTGTGTCCCCAACGACATCAATCCTAGTATTTTAGTTTGCATGCAATTCACGAACATAATTTTAGTAGGAAGAGGGTTATGCCTCCTTCCCATTGACTTATGTAATGTCCTCAAAGGGGATGTTAATTGACTCTTGTATTTTTGTTGTTTTAGCATAGCACTATAACAATGCCAAGTTTCAAAAAAAAAAATCATAAGCATAATTTTAAAAAATTTAAATTCAGGAATAAATGTGTCTGATGCATAGATTTCCTAATCAAAGATTCATTTATCTTACAATGCCCACACTAACATATTCTTCATTGACAAGGACAAAAAATGAGAAATGCCCCAAACAGAAGGTAGTCCCTTTATTCACTAAAAATGCAGTAACACTAATTACTCCGGCACATACAACCACCAATAAGACTTACCTTCTAATCAACCATAACGATGAGTTTTTTAAGGTTTAGTTACTAAAACATAAGCACAATATCATCAAACTAACAATGTCTCAATAACAAATGTGATGTGCAGTAGCACTCAAAAGAGATTTCTTGGTCATAAGAACTTGCCAAAATGTTTAAAACTATGGGCAAGAAGTACCTTCTCAAATGCAATAATCAAATTGTCCCTTGCTGTTGAGAAAGGATTATCCACAGCCAAACTTCGGAAATAGCGATATACAGTGACCAGGTCATCGCTTGAGTAGGAGGCCAAAATAGCCAGCTGTGAAAATTGAACAATTAGTACATAGAAATTATGAAGCTAGTTTACAAAAATATTACATTGGTTCACAATATTGAAACAATAAACAGCACAATTCCAACCTGATGATGTGGATTCCCACTAGCAGGCCAAAGAGAAGCTGCCTGTAAATAATAGCTAGACGCAGCTGAAAAATCACGATTGACCGAGTCTCCTTCGCCATACATGCCTTTGTACCGAGCAAGATCTCCAAGATATATCAGACAACGATGACAAGATAAGAGTCCATTCTTCATATCAACTATTTTCTTCTCATCCTTCGAAAGAATAATTTGGCTCTCAGGACCTTCAGAAAAATAACCCAATGGTAGGCCATATTTTGCACGGATCTTAAGTATCAAATCATGATAAAACCCAGTTGCTTCGGACAGAAAGCTTTTGAAAGCAGAACGGATTTTCTTAACACGCTCAACTTTTGCTGAGCTTTTCCCAACTTGAGGTGCTGCTGAACCAGATCCCGTAGTCTTAGCAACATTTATGTGAGCTCTAAACTCCTCAATTCTCCTATAGTGCAACTGCCACAGCATAAACTCCACCTCATGTTTCTCTGAAAATTCATGATCTTCAAGAATAATAGCTTCAAAGTTTTCACGCATTTGAAGCCATATATTTGGATCCGAGGGTATCCTTGCCTGTGCTGACTTCCTTAGATCATTTTCAAACTCGATATTCTGCAAACAGGAACCAGGTTACTCCTACTAGACATAGCTAGTAAGCAAAATATGGAATGAGAGAATGAAATATCACGAGTTCAAATCTACATAAGTAAAAGCCAAAAGAGAATATGAAATTCATAAACTATGCAATCCTCACATTGCTCATGTATAAGAATTATCTTTGCCATGGTATCCATCATGTACGCGTCATGTCATTATGGTAAATCATATCTACTTAATCAGAGCCATAATACACAGATAAAATGAAATAAGTACATACCATCCAATAACTTAACACTTAACAGGAAAAGAAGAGCAAAGGAACTTCAATATAATTTTAAAATAAGAAGCTTATTACCCTCATTCATCATATTAAAGGAACACTTGCACTTTAGAATTGCACCGATTTTTCCTAACTAAACAATATTCAAGCTTTAGCATCAATTATTTCGAAAGATAACTGATTAAATTTGTCCAGTGACTCAACGTATAGTATAAGTGAAAATTCTTGAACCTAACAAGCTATCTTCACTCATATTGGACCTAATCATGTTCCATTAGAAGGAAGAAAACAACTGCATCATACATTTCAACAGAAAAAAGCTTGTGGAAAAATTGATTTGGTGAACCTGAAAAACTGTTAATTACTCTTTGCAAACTTAGTTTTGCAATAGGGAGAACAATAAGCTATTAGTCATTTTACAAAAATCCTGACAATCAGATGAAGCATAGTAAAATATATAACATAAGAAAAGGACCATATGCGTCTAAAATTAGAAGGACCTTTCCTGTATAATATTATAGTAGCTCTTCAAATTCCAAACCAGAGAAAAATCCTATCCATAATGCACTCAAAGCCAAGAATCCATAGATATTCTCAATAAGCACACGAACAAAAATATTATAAGCGTTTAGAAGGAATAGAGAACAAGAAAAATATACCTTGTCAAAGAGGTGCTGAGCACGATCCCATGACGAGGGAGCAGATGAACTATCCATTGGAATAGTCATCATCCATCAAACATGCACCTAGAATTACTCCACTGCCAAAAAAAAAAACTCCGTCAGCATGTTGATCAAGAACAGCATAACAAATAAAAAACACGAACGGAAGATCAATCCAAGACAATAACATCACAAAGCCCCTCACCGTTTCCATGCATATGCCAATCAAAACTTCAAAGACATCCAAGCTTCATCACCAGATTAAGCAAATTTTATATTTTTTTGCAAACAAACAAGGAAATCGCCAAAATCTCCCAAACCCACGGATCTGATTTTTTCTATTTCTTTCCTGAAACCCTAGCCTAAATCAATCCGAAAAAACACCCACCATATCCCTCGCCCGCATGGTAACAAACCTAAAACTAGCCTTGGACACGAAATAAATCAATGAATCTGGTTGGAACCTGCGCAAACAATTTGAAATTCAACAGATCTTGACTAAACTTCTCCTAGAGAACACACCAAGGAAATCAACTTCAGGTCAACAACAGGATTCAGGGATCTGAAATCGGGAGAAACACAAAGAAGATAGAGCATACCTTTTTTTGCCTCGATCGATCGAAGTCAGAGAGAGAAGGAGAAGAGGAGACCGAAAGAAGTAAATAAAGGGCCTCTCGTCCCTTGCCGTCAAAGGGTGAGGGGTTGGGGCGGCGAGCTCATAAGCACCATATAACAAAGAGAACGTACCCCAATTGCATTATGTCATGTTAATATTACTCTGTAAAATCTCGGAAACTTTAACTATAATATCATAACAAATTTTAAATATTTAAAATTATAAAATATCATATATCTAGAAGAATGTATAATATTTAAAATTTGATAAATTTACCTCAAATATATTTTTTTTTACAAGTAATATATTCTAAATCAAATATTTATAAATATATTTTTTAATTAATATTTACGAAATTCTTTATTTTTACCGACAGCACTTTTATTTTAATTTTTTATTTGAAAGTGCTATCAGTAAATATTAAATTTAAAAAATATTAATACCGTTTGTAAAAAAAAATTCTTTGAAGGTGATGAATGTAAATTTTTTTTTAAATTATTTGTGACGTATAGGCAAATTTTTTTAAAGAATATTAATTGTAGGTAAATAAAATTTTTTGCTGCAATTTATGTGTTAATATTATCTTGAATTTAATATTATTTTTTAATTTTACTTTAAATTTTAAAATTGAGGTATTTTTGGAGAGAAAGATGGAGAATTTGTTAAAATAATCGTTACTTATATTTTGGATATATATTAAATTAAATATTTAATTATTTTATTTTTTTTGATATTATTATTTTTTTATACTATTTAAAAATTATGATAATAGTGTTATTTGAGTTTGAAATTCTCTAATTTTTTGATAATTTTTTTTTTTTATTAAGCTAGAAAAATACCACTTAAATTAAATATTTAATTTAACATATATTATATGAAATAAAAGAAAAAACAATTAACTTGAATCTGATTCACATGAAAAAAGTTTAATTTAGGTGATTATTTGAAGATTTTTGATTGGTATCTTCTCCTTTCTAATTTTTTATTAATTTTTTTTTCTTTAATAAGATATATTTTATTTCTCCGTTTAGATTATAAAAAGGATTTGTTTTTATTTATTTTCCTTTATTTATACTTAATCTTAATAGTAAATTTTTGTTTTTTTGTTTCCCTATAGAAGCAAGCTATTTTATAGTTGAACAATATAAATCTTGGTGTCATATTATCTTTTATTTTATTATTATTATTGTGTAGTGTGTTTGACTTTTCTCTTATAAATTAAATCTTAAAAAAATTCACATTCTCAATTTGAATTAGAATTTTTTTAATAAATTGTAATAAAAAATTGATCACTAAATTATTATGCACATCTTACGTGGCAATCGAAAAATATTCAATGACATAATGTTTGTGGCAGATCGTCAGCACCTTGCAGCAAAGAGTGACAATTTTGTGACAACAAATCGATTGCGACTAATTATACCATCCAACCTTTGATGGAATGGCGATTGTGGTTTGAAAGAGTTGGTATGAAATATATTGGTAATAAATAGCTAGCCATATGTTGAGTTAATCACCTATACTGTAACATCCCGTGATCTCAATGTAGAGGTATTATCCGTTTTGGCTTTAGAAAAATTAGGTAACTTGAGCACTTCTAGGAGGTCACCAATCCCAGTGCCACTCCAACCTAAGCAAGCTCAACTATGAAGTTTTCCATCATTAGCCTTACGGTTTTGTCCCAAAAGATGCCTTTACCAATTGAGATCACGTTATCTACTTATACAACTTAGGATCTCCCTCCCTTTTTGATGTAGGACGATTCATTTCTGTGCTCCTCTCACCACTCATTACTCGACCTAGAAGCCTGCCAGGAGCTATACTTTGTTTCAATGATTCCTTTCTTTTAGGACATCACCCGGCGATCACTCTCTGCCCTCTTCGGCCATGCTCCTCACAAGCCCACCAACTTCTACCTGGTTCGTCCTCGAACCACATCGTACTGTGGGAGGTCACTTCTGATACCATATTATAATATTCTGTAATCTCAATGTAAAGATATTGTCCTCTTTGACTTTAGAAAAACTGCGTGACTTAAGCACTTCCTAGGAGGTCACCTATCCAGTGCTACTCCAGTCCAAGTCACGCAACTTTTCCTAAAGCCAAAGCGAATAATACCTCTACATTGAGATCACGCCTCTACTATTTGAAATCATAGGATGTTACATATACATAGTAATTTTCATCACAAAATCTTTAATTTGGTCGCCAATTGATTGGTGATCTATCGCTATTTTAAATGCTAAATATTAAAAAAGAGCTTTGAGTAGTAGGGCTATGGGTTTGTAATTTGATTATAAGTTATGGCGAATTTGAGAAAAAACAACTATCATCTGACCATATTTCACATTTATTCACATAACTCATAAATAATTTTAGAAAAATACTATGCAGTTTTAATAACGAATAATAAATTTATGAATCATAGTTTAGAATTTTATATTAAATTATCTAATGAATTAACACTTAATTCATTAAATTATTCAATACATTAAAACCTTAAATTATAATTTGTTAATTTATTAATCAGTCATTGAGATGTGTAGTAGATCTCATTACTTTAATAATTAAATGTCACAAGTCAAGATTACAAACCCTAAACATATACAACCTACATAGACAACAATTGCGACAGATATTTATAACAAAAGAAGGACCAACTCACTAATATTTTTTATCAATTGATAAATTACAAACGTTTACTATATTGCTTACTTATTTTTTGTAGTGGTCCTCGAGCAGAGATTTAAGAGTTACGCAATCATAGATAATTTTATTTTTTACATATAAATCTTTTCATAATGGTTTATTTGAAGTTGATAGAAGGTCACAACTTGAGCCTCCTTATTAGGTTGCTCATTTATATTTTGTGCTTCAACAGCTCACTCAAAATGTTGAGGTCCCACACATTTTCAATCATTATTTAATGATGATTCAATGAATTTACCAGATATTAAGTAAATATTATTAAGATCATAATCATGATTTAAGGTTGAATAACTCATAATTTTTCTTGACATTGAATGAATTCAACGATCAACAAAAAAAAATTACATGTGTGTCAATCTTCATTACAATATTCGTTTATACGAACAAATTATTTGTTCTACAAATATATATATATAAAGGACATTCTGATATGAAAAACTAATATTATTTTTATTTTATTTTTCTTATATTTATTATATCTTATATGTATGTAGAATTGCCAATAAGATATTCAATCTAATTATTAATTGTGTTAAAGTAGTTTTGTTTTTATATATTATTATATATAGGATCCCATATATCATAAAAATCATAATTCATTATATAAACTCTATATTATTATAAGCTATATTACTATGAGCTACTTATTTATATAAAATATGGAAATGTATGTCAAATAATATCTTCACCTTCGTTCTTCACACATATTAAATACATCATAAAATTATATGTATAAGTAATTTTTGCACAATTTATTATGAAAATTAAATTAATTGTATTTATTGGAGTTCATAGTCGACTTTTACATTTTTTATTTCAAGAAATATTTAATTTATTATTATTTTGATATTTTATCATTTGACAATCTGATAATCGAAATTCACAAGCATTGTATAAGCGGGACTTGGATTTTTATTACTAATGTGATCAAATTCCTATGAACTTGATACATATTATCTTTTAAAAAAATGTTGATCAGCTGTTTATTTGGTTTCTATTTATTAGCTTAATTAAAATTTAGAAGCGTGTTAACATAATAGTATATTTCTATCCCACAACTCGGTGCTAAGTTTGTATAACTAATTGATTCAATGCGTTGGGCTTAGGCATTGGGTTGAGGTCATAACGTAAAAAAAATATTTATTTAGAAGGTGTTTAGTTCAATATTATATTGATGTTATATTGTGTTATTTAAATAAAATAATTATTTAATTTAGTATTAAATTAAAGAGCATTTAGCTCAATATTATTTTTATGTGATGCGTGATTTAGATTACATTTTCGCATTTGAATATCATTTTTTGAATGATTTTTTATAATTTTTTTATAAGGTTATCTACGCATATCATTAAACTAAGGAGGCATTTGGTTCGATATTATCTCGGTGTTATGTTATGTAATCTAAATTTTATCTTTTAACTAATAATTTTATAATCTAGAGAAAGAAATTATTTGGATCAATTTAATGACATTCAAATGCGAAAACGTAATCTAAATCACATATCACATAAAAATAATATTGAGCTAAATAATCCTTAATTTAATACTAAAACAATGCTAAGTTTCATAAATAAAAAATATATATTTTATATCGAAGAATAATCCGTCAACTTTAAAGTTGCAATTGTCCAAGTTTCATTACAATAAGCTCTATGCCATAACAAAATGTACATTTAAATGTTATTTTTTGACTAATAATTTTATAATCTAATTTTATAATCTAAAGAAAGCAATTGTTTAGTTCAATTTAATGAAATTCAAATGCGAAAATGTAATCTAAATCACATATCATATAAAAATAATATTAAGTTAAATACTCCTTAATTTAATACTAAAACAACACCAAGTTTCATAAATAAAAATATATATTTCATATCGAAGAATAATAAGTCATCTAGGTCTGTTTGTTTGTAAGATTATATTTAACAAAGTTAAAATTAAATTTAGATAGAGATATTTTTTTGTTAAAAATTGTGAATGATGTGAAATAAAATTAGTTATTATATTGAGATATGTGAGGGATGTGATATAAGTTAATTATTATTTAGTAATGTGTGTAGGATGTGAAATAAAATTAATTTTTAATATTAAATTTTATGTGTGATGTGATATGTTAGGTTAAAATTAAACTAGGTAAATTTTTAACTCGCAGACAAACGGGTAAAGTTGCAAGGTGTCCAAGTTCCATTACAATAAGCTCTATGCCATAACAAAATGTGCTAGACTCAAATGCAATGAATTCAAAGTTTG
Source organism: Apostasia ramifera (assembly GCA_019297695.1). NCBI lineage: Eukaryota > Viridiplantae > Streptophyta > Magnoliopsida > Asparagales > Orchidaceae > Apostasia > Apostasia ramifera. The sequence goes on along the minus strand of JAEMOT010002034.1, from coordinate 374,895 downwards.
AGAGACTTGCATGTAATTGGGTCCAAACTAATTTGGAGACCCAAAGGCAGCATAAATTGTGTGATTCTCCTAATTTCAACCAAGTACCTGTCCTTCTAAAAAATCACAAAACAAACATAATTCAATATCCAACCAACCAAACAAAGTTTTCTTTTATTTTCGAAGGAACATAAATTCAGTTGCTTAATAAAATCCAACCAACAATTAACAACCTAAAAGGCAAGAGAAAGCAAATCATCATCAACCCTACAAGCACAACTAAAACACCAAAGAGAAACAATTAACTAAAAGAACCATTTTTTTAAAACTAAAACCAAATCTGCCATCAAAATGCAATTCAACTTCCTAATTTCTCCTAAATTCTCCTTCGCGGTGGTCTCCTTTCCACCGAACTTCTTCGTGCTCCCCGCACACCTAAAAATTAGAAGATAACATATCTGGTTATTAGTACTCATCATCAAAAATAATAAACTAAAAAAATAATTTTATATTTTAATATATTTCTTCATATTTAATCTTATTTACTTTAATGTATATATGTATATATTTATTTATTTTATTAAAATGCTTAGCTTAAATATATTATATTAATTTTCTAATTACCAATTGATTTAAAAGCTTAAGTTTATAAGTTATGATTTAAAAATAATCTATATTCTTAACATATTTAATTTTTTTCTTTTTACAAAAGAAAAAATATATATATTTTTTAAAATTTAATAAAAAATAAATTTATTTAATATTACAAAGTGTAAAATATAAAATACTTGTAATTTTAATATTAGTATTTGTGTTAAATATGAAATTAAATTAATTATTATAGTTAAAATTTGTGTTGAATAAAAAAAATCTCTCAAATCAAACGAGGCCTTAAAAACTATTTATTTTGCAATATGACGTTTAGCTTTTATATATATAAATATATGTATTTTATGTATGTTTTAGAAATTGAGGGTCGCAATAATTTTATCAAATTAAATTTTTAGTTATCAACTAACTTAGCTTAAGCTTAAAAGTTAGTGCTCAGAAATAAAAGTATTCTATGCAAGATTTCTGTATTTTAAATTTTTAATTACTGATTAATCTAAAAGCTTAAGAGCTTTAGATTATGATCGAAGATTAATTTTATATTTTAATAAGAATTTTCATATATAAGGTTATTTGTTTGTGTTGTTAGTGATAAATAGGAGTGATCACCATTTAAATTTGAGATTAATACAATGTTAATTCTTTGTTTACTAAACTTAAAAGCTTAAGAGCTTTATTTAGTTGATATATATTTAGAGAATATTTAAAATTTTTTAAATAAAAGAATATTATTTTAATATTATACAGTAAAATAAATTTATTTTTTGTTATCAAGATGTAAAAAAAAATTAATGTTTTATTAAAAATATGTAAAGTAAAATTACTTTAAAATTAAATTTATATAAAATATAAAATAAAATTTAATTTTAATATTTATAATATAAAATAAATATAAAATATTTAATAAAAATACTTTTAAAAAAAAAATAAAATTTAATTAACTAGATTAAATGAAATCTTACCTATTTAATTGGACGTCATTTAAGATATAATTATAGTCAATTAAATAGTTTTTAATTTTTTAAAAAAATATTTTTATAACAATATATTAATTATGATGAAAAAAATTTATATTATTTGCAATATATATAATAATAAAATTAAATTAAATATTATATGTGATATAAAATAAAATTAATTCATACAATAAAAATTATATAAATTATTATATATATATATATAATAGTTTTATATTAAATTTTATTTAATAAATTTATTTTATTTTATTAAAAATTAGGGCACTGTCAAAATGACTCCCTAAACAGACGGAGAGGTTAACATGAGAGAGAGAGAGAGAGAGAGAGAGGAACTCAAACCGTGGAGGATCGATCAAAGGGTGCAGGTGAAGCCCGGCGGGGGTTTCTTGCCGCAGGTGAGGAGGAGCTGGAGGGCAAGAGGGAGGTAGATATCGATATTGAGGAGCTTCAGCTTGATGGTGGTGCAGAGGCAGACCGCCGCCTCCAGCTCCACCAGCCCGTTCAGCACCGGGCAGCACTGGTTCGCCACCGGGTCCCCCACCCCGATGTGCACCAGCCCCCCAAGAAGATCCACGCACGCCCCGATCTTCAACGTGTCCGCCGGGCATCTACCC